>VXBJ01003364.1:117771-134581 GCA_013400055.1 Nycticryphes semicollaris | reverse complement strand
TTTTTTTTTTTTTTGGATTAAGAACTTCATGAGAGTCTTGTGCAATAACTTGTTGAAAGTTTCTGAGTGATAACCCATGTTAAAACATCCTCACTACTAGAAGTAGTATTAAGTACTGAAAACTACACAGCAGAAAACAAAGCAAGTACTTGAAGGTAATAAGTGGCAGTGAATGTTACAGCGCTGTCTGAGTTTTCCATGCAAAAGCTTCACTTGAAACTGGAGACTTGATCTTGCAATTGTTATTGATGTCAAAGTCAAATTAATTTCAGCAATCAAACCTTGGAAAATTCTGAACAGTGTTTTGGAATCTGTTACATTACGTAGTCATTTCCTTACTGCTAACTTTTATTTAAGGAGATTTTATTTATTAAACTTTTCCATGTGATGCAATATCCAAACCAATTTGAGATCCAGAGCACAGGGACAAACAGAGACTTGGATATAACCCGAGCATTCTGACCTCTGCTATTTTTCCAGGGCAAACATATAGTAAATTAAGGTTCTTAGTATCTGAAGAAAGATTTTTATTTTTTTTTCCGTTTCTAGGAGACAAGAGCTGATACAGAAAGCAGCAAGGAAGCTTCAAAAACATCAGTGCTCCTAAAAGAAGCTAAGAAAGAGGGATTTTGGTTGATTATTCACTTAAAGAAACCTCCTGCTGTGGAAACATTTTCTCTTCTTTGATCATGTCTGTGTTTAGAGAATTCATCTTGTACATTCATTGAAAATAAATAAAATTGCTGATTCACTTAAAAACTTATCTTAATATTTCACTATTTCTCATAAACGAAATACTGATATGTGACAACATTTTGACAAACCCTTCAAACTAAACATGGATTTAATGGAATGATAGAAAGAAGAAAACAGAATATATTGAAAAAATACAGTTTTCCTTCACCCTTGTTAAGTAAATATTAGAACAATAGTAGTCATAGAGCCATAAAGCTAAATTGCATAATTTAAACATTTGTACAGTTTTAAGAAATCAATAATATATGGACAATAGAAGGACATAAGTTACTCACAAAAGTACATCTGCCCCTCTTTATTTAGTACTAAAAGATGTGAGATACTGAGATAAATATTCTTCTTTTTTTTTTCAAAATTCAAAAGGGGATATTCATGCTGATTTGGTCTTCTATAATAAAATAAAACATCAAGATTGTGAAAGTAAAATCAAACTCAAAACTTTTGATACAATTTATTACTTAAACTTGGAAATTTACTCCATCAGTATACTTAATTGTCTAAATGATGATACTGCTACAAGAATATTCCCTTTGCTTTCACATTTCATGATGACTCCAGTTGATGTAGCCCACTCACAATGAATGTGCAAACATTGAATCAAAGGAAGCCAAGAAATGAACAACATTTTCAGAAACTTGTCAAGACCTTTCAAATGTATAAAGAGTTGTCTCACTTTAGGTGTGTGAGTAAATTAACTCAATTTTGCAGGACATTTAAGTGTCACAGTGATGGATAGATACCTAAAACTTAGAGTCGAAAGGGCATGTATTATATAGGATTTATTATTATTCCTGAAAAATTGATTTCAAACATTACAGTTAAGCAGAAATGTTCTACAGAATTTATGTCAGACCAAAACAGCTTGAAAGTTAACTGTTTACTACTGGCCACAAACTAGCTGCAGAGAACGAATTATTCACAGGAATTATTCATAATGATTGTGAATAATGAGCTAATTTAGGAAAATCACAATCTGTTCATGGACAATTTGTGAGCTGAAGAGAGTTAAAATTCATCAACTAAATTGTTTGTTATAAATTATTCACCAAGCTCTAATGAGCACACAAAAATATGGTTGCTTATCTGAAACTTATTCAAATTATCCAAAGTGCTTCTGTCTGTATAAGAAGGACAGAAATATTCTTTTATACTTTTCAGTATCTCCTGACAGTATTTTTATTTTACTTATGTTCCAAGCTAAAATATGAAGTACAGAACACTGCAAAAATAAAGGATAATAAAAAGGAGGAAAAAAACCCCCAACCTGTTATTTTAATATCTAAAAAATGTTTTCACTGATTTTAATTCAAGTTTGTAGTGGAGCATGCTATGCTTTAGTTCATTCTTTTAATGCAATAGCTTACATTCCTGTAGTTCACCCTTCTGATTCTGAGATATCTAAGAATAAGTCTGACTAACTGAAAATGTTATTGGAAAATAAATTTCCATATTTTGTATTCTCACCAGTGCTATTTCAGTTTTCTAAGAAAAAGATGCTTCACTTGTTGCTGTCTTTGTCCTTAATAATACTGCTTTTACTATATCTTTTCAGTCTGTCACCATATGAACAATGAATACATCACTTTTCCCCTTTATCTAGGAACGTTGACAATAAATGTTTCAATAATTTGTGATTTTTATTTATATCTGGTTTACAATGGCTATGAAAAATAATGACAAGTACCATATTGCAAACAATAATGTTCCTCAGTTTCAATTATATGGATCAGCTTAACTGCTTAAAGTGTGTTAGCTATTAGATAAAGCAAAAACCCCTGTGTACGTTACATGCAGGTACAATGTAACTGCAGTCAGCAGTAAACAAGCACTGCAATAAATAAAATTCTAAATACTTTGAGGTCAGACCTGAAAATCACTGAAGATAGTGCAGAGATTTTAATTGATTTTAAAGAGAACTGGATAAAAATTTTGGATGGCAATTGTGGTGGGTAGACTTTGGCTGGCCGTTGGGTGCTCACCACGCCACTCCATCACCCCTCTTCTGCAGCAGGGCAGGGTAGAAAATAAGATGAAAAACTTCTGGGTAGAGATAAAGATAGTTTAATAAAAAAAAGCAAAGGTTGTGTGTGGAAGCAAAGGAACAAAAATGAAATATATTAATTGATTTATTGCCTACTTCCAATCAGCAGGTGATGTCCAGCCACTTCCTGGGTTCCTTAATATACATAACAGTTGCTTCAAAAGACAAACGTATTAGTAACAAATCCCCTACACACACACACACAAATACACACACACACACCTGTCTCTTAGCTTTTATTGCTGAGCATGACTTCGTTGACTTCGTATGCTATAGAATATCTCTTCGGTCAGTTTGGATCAGCCCTAGGCCTAGGCTAGAGACACAGCCTTGATGCTGTGTCAGCACTGCTCACCAGTAGCCGTAACATTGGCGTGTTAACACCATTGAAGCTACAAATATAAAGCACAGCACTATGTGGGCTGCTATTGGATAAAGTTAACTCCATTCCAGCCAGGTGCAATACAGGAGTTTATCTTACATAGGTTTAGCCACTTAGCAGAAGGGTAATTCATTTCACGTAATTTTTTTATATCTATAATTTTAACTTTGGGCTAGTTACCATAGGCTCCTTTCACATTCAGTGATAAAGAGAAACCCTGTTAAAAGCATGATTTGTCAGATCTGTTTTAGATGTCCTTTTTTAGTGTAAGATTAATCACCTTAAAAAAGTGCACACTGCTCTACAGTGGCTAGAGAAGGACTCTGGATTGATTATCTCAGACCTAAACATCTAACTTCTAGACACCTATGATAAAGGACATGTGTCTCACTGTAAGCTGAGATTGTAGTTTCTGTAATTCTTTTTCTGTAGTCAGTGGAAACAGAAAGAAGCTCATCTAGAAAATTATTTGAGAATCTAGCTGATCTGACTAATATCTGAAGATGTTTTTTTCTCTCTATTGACCTTAAGGTAACACACCCACTAAATGAGGAGTTTCAGTGATATACAGAAAGTTAAAAGAAAATAATGGGATAGAAACACCAAGCTTCAAGGACTCTCAGCTAAGTTTCCAAAGTTTGTTAAGTTAATATGGGCCTTAATAACTGAACTTGGACTACATTGGTCGATTTTTCTTTCTGTGAAATTTCTGTGAATTTTTTTTTTACCTCAGTGGTAATTACCAATAGGTAAAATTCATAATTTCTTTTTTTGTTTTGGTTTGTGGGTTTTTTTTTCCCAACCTAGATTAAGAAGAAAAGAGGTTCACCTCAGCACTTACTGATAATATGCACAAAACTATTCACCGTAGGACACCAGTCTACTTCTCAAAGTGACCTTCAGTTTTAGGCTGGCATTCATCTCTCTTAGTCACCTAAATATACGATTCCTGACAACAAGTCTGTTCCCAAAAATCATTTGTTCTCACAAAGGAGAAGCAAGTATTCCCAAAGTACAACTCACATCATGGCAAAATCAGAGGCAGGTAGATAAAAGCCCTGCTGATGTGCTTAATGTTGACTCAATTTCTGTACTGACATAGGAAGTCTAGGGTAATAGTTCAAATTTAGAGACCTAAATTTTAGATGTACAAAATGAAAATAATCTTACTTTTAGGGTTTTGTTCTGTAATTGTATAAAGGGAAGAGTAGTGTGTGCTTGCCTCACCAGACTGCTCTGAGGAAAGAGTGAGGATACCTAAGTGTTATAACTGAGCTTATAAACACCTAAGTAATACAGATTTTCCCACTATCATACCCCTTTCTAGTTATTTTTATAAACTTCCAGTAATATAAGCCACACATTCTGAAGCGTGCATACTTCTGATGTCTCCTGTAGGGTGCCAATGTAGTTGTGAGACAAGTTAATGCTGTGCATTCATTCTTCACTATGATAGCTATAAACACTCAGATGAGAGAAATAAGGTCATCAAAACAAAGGTGAACTTTAATGTCATGACCTGGAACTGGAGAAATTTCCACCCTGGGAAACTGCTGGAACTTTTGGCATGCTGAGATTTTATTGAAACTTTCAACAACTTGTAACAGAAAAGTGGAAAAGTTTGGGTTTGGGTTTTTTTAGCAATAAAAAGACTTCGTTTTGAAATGCAGAACACCTGGATAAAGAATGGTAACATAGAGGGAATCTAAAGGAAATAAGAAAGTGTCAGCAAAAACAGAACAAGAAAGAACTTTCAAAATTTTCCAGAAGGAAAAAATACAGGAGATCTTTTACCAGGTTCTAGCTCTTCTAATTCAGTTGTGATTTCTATTTCTAAGTTAGACATAGAGGAAGAAAAGGATGGAGTTGATTGGAACCCACATTCTTAAGATTGAAAACCACTTTTCCAAGATCTACAGCAGTTGTTATATAGCTGGCTAGCTGTTAAACCTGGTGCAACAATACTTTATTCAACCTTTCTACAAAGGGAAAACAACAGCCTTATTTTCAATTATCTCATTTATGCTTTGAGCTATATTTAATTATAAATAACTATATAAGAAAGAATGAACTACTGGTTAAGTTACAAACTGAAGTCTTAGGAGATAAAATTTCAGTCTAACTACTACATTTTAACTAAATTATCTATGGTAAAAAAAAAAAAAAATCTATCTCTTATTTTGCACCATTAAACGGAAGATATTGACACTTCACAAGGGCACTATACAGGTGAGTATTGTGAGGCATTCTGGATTCTCCAAAATATATCACTGTCTACTAAATCTCATGCTCTCATACGTGCCAAAGACGAATAAATAAGATAAAGTGCCTGTCACTGAGTAAACCTTTATTTGGTATTGCTTAGATCCTTGAAAGCTTTCATGTAACACTTTTCCACTAAAGTAACAATTATGTCCTACAGTTTCAATTTTGTGGCTTATTAATCAGTGATCTACATTAAGCATCACTGTAATTTCTTCTTTAATTGGGAAAAGTGAAGATTTTATGGAAATTATAAGTCAAAAATGTTTCATCATTATTTACTTTTTAATTATCAGCAGCATAAGTACAGAAGACCTCAAGTCTTAATGTATTTTAGAAAGACACAGAGAAGTACATGCTCTGTAATAGAATTCATTTTATATATATATACACTTGACTTTCCTAGACAACTACTATTGAAAGATCAACATTTTAGTGACTACAAATTGTTTTGTAACTTGACTATTGAGTATCTCATTATACAAATAGTGATGAACTTCTTTTTTCCTTAAGTCTGTCTAATCAATGTTGTTATAACAGTTTTATTTCAGTAACTGACACTAGATAAGCTCATCGTGATTATGTTTCAGAAAGCTGTAACAGTGATAAATTGTTATTCTATTTGCTTTAGGACAATGTCTATGTAAATGAACTAAATAAAGTTGAACTTTAATTGGAAAAGTTAATTCTTTAATGAAACAGTAGATGAGTTTGTTCAATTTAAGCTCAATTAACACCATAATTGTTGAATATAGTTGGGCTGATAATACAACTTTAAAACTATGCAACAAGGGCATGTGCATCTTCCAGGTCTTCTGCTGATGATCATGCAGATCACAAATGATGTATAGATAATGGCCACAGTATCGTCTCTCTAGCTGCACAATCTACCTTTAAATCTCTGTTCTGTAATTATCTGCCTGCCTATCTATCTATCTATCTATCTATCTATCTATCTATCTATCTATCTATTTCTTCAAGAAAGTGCTATTTTTCTGGGGTTTTTAACCTTGTAAGTGCTGCTGGAGCTGCAAGCAAACCCAAGCTCTCAAGAGTTTGAAGTCCAGCACATGCAGAGGCTATGTAGTCATACAAGCACATGTAAGATCTTGGGCAGTGGGTAACAGGAAAATATGGGTTATAGAAAGCACAGTCAGGCTGATGATTACAAGCTATTAAATTATATAACCATATAAGGCTGCAGTTCCCTAGCACATCACACAGTCAGTCTCACCATCTCCTTTGAACTGACATGAATGTGTCTAAAACTTGCATTATGTCTTCCTACAAGTTTTGTATCAGTTATGCTCACATTAATTTATCTGCTCTGTTTTACCCTTCTTATAGTAAAAAGTTGGATGTATCCAGAGCTTAGGTTAGATTTCTCCCTTTTTTCCTGAAAACCATACAGTTAACACATTTTTTCAGTTCTCCTACGTGTTGCTGGCTGTTAGGCAATCGATTCTTTACATGGATTCTCACCTGGATTTTCATCTGGTTATCAGGTATTTGTAGTGGCTTATCAGCCAAGCACTGACAGGTTAATGGCTGTGTTTTAATCTTATAGTACTTCGCTTTCATTACTGTGACTGAGAAAGAAGCTTGCTTTGATTCTGTTCTGTCTCAGGCAAATGCCCTTCTTGTATAGACCTCGTAGTTGCTAGTTTTAACTGTGTCTTCTGTACAAACTTCAGAAAACATAACTTAAAGAGGTTCCTCAAAAATGCCAGACCACAGATAACTGGATAACTCTTGAATAATATACTACCTCTTTCAATAGGGCTGTGCAGGTTAGAAAGGAAATATTCCAAACAATTCACCTACATGTTATGAGTCCCTTCTCACCCTGCACTTCACTTTATATGATGCTGAGCTTGTTCAGTAAGTGCAAATAAAGTAGCCTATTAAGCAGTAACAAGTCTCCATACCTCCACTACATACAGATGAGCACAGGAAAAGCTTGCCCCTTATATCAATATGTCCAAATGACATAAGAGAAGAATGTCAAAAGGGGTGAGTGAAGAGAAGTAGCCACCTACCAGGATAAGTGAATTCCCTAACTCTAGCAGTTGTCGGTGGGTTGGGCTTTTTGACCTACTGCTCAGCATGATCTTTACAAGCCTCCTCTGCAGTAATTTTTAGAAGGTTTTTTTTTTTTTTTTTTTTTTTTTTTACACTACACTCTCTTAATAATGGTTTTCTTACAGAGGTATAAATTTAGGTGTGACTTTAGGTGGAGAGTTTTTGAAACGCTTACTGCTAGCCTAAATTCTCATGCTGATTTAAGTAGGAATATAATTAAAACAATAAAAGGACGTCTAAGAAACCTTAAAATCATAGCTTAAAAATTCAAAGGAAAGAAGACAAAAATAGTGCTCCCATTACCATCCTTTAACAGGAAGAATACATATTTCTACTTTAAAGAATATATAAACATAGACGTATGCAAAAACATCTTTCCTGCTCCAAACTTTCCTTTAAAATCTAAATTTAAAAATAAAGAAATTTAACATTGCATCCAAAAACCAGAGCACATCCAGTCAAATTCTACCCTATTTAATGAGATATCTAAGTGAGGAATGAAGATACCCAAGCTTTGTTGCAGTTGATAAGAAAGAGAGACCACAAAAGGATGAATTAAAAAAGGAAAGGAATCACCAAGTATAAAAGAATCTCTACATATTTTAATTATACTGGAAGCATGGGTTTCTACACATCTAATTCAATATTTAAAGGTGAAATCCCCCTAATCTTATGTGAGACTCCTATTCTAGTCTAGTCTAGTCTAGTCTATTTTTCACTTTATTCAGAATCATTCCAAAGTGAATTGGAGGACAAACAACAGACACAGCTTTTAGTATTTCCTCAGCAGCAGGATGTACATCTGAACCCTTCAAGGCTATTCCAAGAATTGAGGAGTCATTCTGGCCTTTAGGAGAATTGATCCCAGTCATAGCAAGAGGCCAAACTATCTTTGTCAACTACTGCACCTTCCCTTACATTGTCCTGTAGGGTTTTTCTTTATGTTTCCTACCTGTGCCATTTTCTTTACTGCTTTTTAGTGACTGTCAAAGTTTTGTTTGCAAATAAATGGCTATCGAATGAGAAAACAGATGACTGCTATTTGCAGTACAAGTGTTCCTTCTCTGCGGCAGTGTTCTTGACTAATATTAACTATTGCTTCCTTGCTTGTTGCAGCTCTGTTAACATTGAAGGTGCATACTCCTCTAATTCCCGTGATTTAAAATTGTCCAAAGCACAAGAAATAGTCTTCAAGTACAAGTTTTGTTTTATGCAGTTTAAACTAAGGTCAGTGATTAGCGATAAACCAGCATACTTGGAATCGATTATTCTAGTATTAACAGCAGAAAAAACACCTCTTCATGTGTTATTTTTTAAACATATTTGACTTCGTATTTTGCTTAATCCAGTAAGGGCATGATAAAGACAACACCCAGTGACAAAGCAGAATCCACTGAAATTACTCTGCAAAAGAACTCCATGAACTCCAGCATGAAAGGTAACCCTCCTTGTAGATGATTAACATGGGAACTTCTGCAGCATGAAACCTAAGAGCAGTCAGACTGCTCTGTGTTTTTCATAAGCAGCCTACAGTCACTATACTATTACTGATTTTTTTTATGTTGTACTGGTACCTCTGGTCTCAGGGCAGGCTAGAAGGTCTCTGTTTTACTATTCAGGGATACAATGCCTGTTGTAAACAATGCATATCTTGAGTGGGCCAGCTATAAAAAATCTGGAATGAAAACAGGTAAGAAGCCAAATAATCAAGACCCTACCAGGACAGAGCCCTGATTTTGGTAGAACTGCAGTGCAAGACAGGCTACAGTGGTAGTTTGGCAGAGGGTTGGGCCAGGTTGAACTCTGTTTATGCTTTAAACCACTTAAATGGCACTTCTACAACTAACCTGTTAATGGTAAAGTGCTTCCCACTGTGACAATGACATTCAATTGCCAAGCACTGTGGGAATTTCTGTGTACCTCTCACCCACCATGGATAATGTGATCACATTCACATCAACAAGTGTGCTTTGGTAGCCAAGAATAGTTAGTCACCATGCTCTCTAGTTTTCACGTCGCATCAAGTGCATAAGGTAGTAACAACCACTTAATGTCCGACAGAGCACGTGCCAAATGTGAATCCATGTAGTATCAGGCCACACCTGGCAGCAGAAATGAGAGTTACCAATGAGCATGTATATCAAAACAAAACAAAACAAAGAATAAATCACAAGAAAAACAGGATTGTAAAAACTTGTTGTCATTAGGCAGAAATGGCAGCCATTCCCTGCCTCCCAGCTCAGCTTGCCCTGATATAAATCTTGTCCAGATTTATGTCAATATTAATACTCATTAATTTGATAAACCTGTGATTTCCAGACTGTTAAAAGCAGATTGCACTGAAACAGTACTTACTAGCCAACAAAAGAGTTTAGCACTAAAAACATTAATTGGCTTCTGTTACCCCATACTCCTGTGGATTTTCCCTCTCCATTTCCAGCTTCTCCTTCAAAATATCCTTTGGCTTTTCGTTTCCTCTTGTCTGTCTTTATTGGCATTTTGTCTTTCAGAGCTTTATTTTTTTTTCTTTCTGTCTTATCACCATCTCAAACTACATGACTTCTACAATGACGATGACTCAGGAATCTATTTCTTCAACCTTGATTTCATTTTCATCCACTATTTCCTGACACGTTATCTGGCTCGTCCTTTTAATTATCAAGATTCAGCATTTGAAAATCTGAGCTTTTATTCTTTTTCCCAACCATACTCCATTTCCTTCTTCCCTGGTCTGCTCATACTAGCAGCCAGCCATTTGGTCTGTCACTCAGACTCACTGTGCTACAGCGATCATTATCCACTCCTTCCTCTTCTTCAACCTTCTTAAGTCTCTGGTGGTTCTTTCCTTGCAACGTGGTAGGAAAATCTTGTCTTTAGATACTCACAGGTAAAAATGGAAGTGCCTCATACTTCAGTGTCTTCTGAGTCATAATGGCAACTTGCCTAGAGGTATTACCTGCAAAAATAGCCTTTTGAAGGATTTTTAAACCCAGATATGATATTCTATACATGATTAAATCTCTAATCTTTGTTTTAAAAAATAAATTACAAGTAGCATACACATTTATTGCATTAGTACAATTTCTAGAGTAATTCTTGTTGAATCTTGATGGTTTGTCCTAACTCAGATGTACCTTTTCATCAAATGTGCCATTTCATTTGATCTCCCTTCCTGCCTGTCCATTCACATCTGTGACAAAAACTTTTTATTTAGAAGCAAGAGTCTCTGTTTCTTTCTTTTTTTCTTTTTTTTTTTAAATGTCTGAGTCCTTGAGCAGTTATATATCATCTCATATAATGCATTCAAGTTTTATATATTGGTACATAAAAAACCCACTAGAATTTAGCTTAATGGACTCAGGCAGGATAAAACAGACTGCAAAAGAATAAAATTGCAGAGCTTCTGTTGGATTACGAGCTTGATAAAGTGTATTCTGTCTTGAAGATCTTTTTCAAGTAGATTTTTAGATTTTCAAAATAAGTTAATTCTTCTAATCCAGCAGCATCTGTTGTCCAGTGGGATATAATATATTATTCGGATGATGCATGAATAGAAGTAAGCAGTCATTCCCACTGTCGGTTTAATAACTGTAGACCACTGTAACTCACATCTGAGAAGCCTGGATGTAGTGCAGAATATATGAATTGGTCCTTATTCTAGATTTGCACATCCACCAGTCTACACACTCTGAGTTCATAACATGTTTGACTTTCATAAATATAACATAGAAATTTTTGGTTTCATACATCTAAAATCATCAAGTACTTTGTACTCTGTGACAGCTGTCTTTCCCCTTTGACTCTGACACTCTTTCATTATCTACATGCTCTAAAATTTGGGTTTTTTTCACATTACTACTTATATATCACTCTTCCTGTAGTCTTCTTTTGGCTTTTTATTCTTCAATACATTGGAAGCAAATTACCCATTTCCTCTCAAGGGCACCTACCATTTGCCCTATGGGTTGTACAAGGTGTTAAAGCTTACCTTTGCTGTGTCAACGAACCAAGCCTTTAATTCTGTCCATTAGCTCTTCAAAAATTTCTTTTTATTTTCATCTGCCACTCACAGAAATGTCTGTACATGTCCACTGAGACAGTTTATTATAATGTATAATAAAAAGGTTTAAGAGACACAGGAAAGCCTTAGCAACAAGTAGGGTAGACCCAGTAAGACTATTACTAACCTAGACAATACATGCTAAACAGTACTATCAAATTGTTTGTATAAAAATTGTTGATCTGCTGAAACTATTTCTCTCTTATTCTGTTCTTGCAAAAGCTATCATTTTGTCACATATAATTAGAACAACACAAAAATGTGTACTTTAAGCTATTGCTACTCTATTCCTGTCATTAATAATAATCATAACAGCAATAGCAAAAACAGTGACGTTATAAGCCTTGTTGTTTAGTATGATTTAAGTATAAAATAAGACATGATTCACCTTAATACCTTTCAAGTCTTGGTACCACTGCAGTTTCAATGAAGGAAACTATGCAATTTAGTTGGTAGGAAAATAAAAAAAACACTCTATAGAAAAATGTCATTACTTCCACATTTGCCTCAGCTAGAAACATGAATGATTCACATTCTATGTTTCAATATTATAATACAGTAAAAATATGAAATATAGAATATCAGAAATTTCCTACTGTATAAAATAACAGGGAACAATACTGTTAAGTGATATATTTTTATTTCCTTAGAATGAAAGATTTACTATTTCAAATTGGGATGATTAAAAAATTTACTCTGATAAATTTATTTCCTGAAAGTATTCAAAACCAACATGGTCCTGTAAAATATACTTTCTAGTAAAAACTTTCATTAGAAATGTGGATTATTATGTACCTTTTTAGTAAGTAATTATACCTTAAAAATACAAAATATAATCTAATATAGTTTAGTATAAACTTATATAAATAAATCAATCTGGATAAAAAAAATTAAAAATTAATTTTCTTGATCTATATACATATTTGCCTCAGGAATTATGTCATTTACATAGAGTTTTACAGAACGATTAGTGTGAAATTTCATACTTCAGTTAAATACAGCATTGATTTCTATAGTGGTATTAGAGACATGTTCTCAAGTATCTTGATTGCAAAATTATTTTTCAAACTACAGCATTGATATTGTTGAGATCACCATCTTGGAACAGCAATTGTTAACACTATAGAACTATGTTCTTTAACAAACTAGATTCTTTCTTTCATCTAATCATTGTACAAACTGTCGTTTCTTTTGTAAAAATCATTATACAACAAGTCCATCCAGAGGAAAAAGAATACATTTACATGAAAACAAATACACATATATGAAACATGCACATATATACACACAGGTATATATATATATTCCTTTTGTATTCTAAAGCTAGCATATAATGAGATAAAATTAAATTTCCCAGCTATATCTGTTTATTATACTGTATCCATCTCACTTTCCTTTCTAGACTTTTACCTGAGTGCTGAGAATTTAGCTGGGACATTCTTATTTGATTCTTTCTTATTAAGTTGTGCAGGGAAGTGTGATCTGAAAGAAGAAGAAAGAAGAAAAAAAAAAAAAAAAAAGCCAGCCTATCAGGCTTGGCTATTGAAAAAGAGGGAGAGAAAAGAGGTTGCTGCATTAGTGAGAGCTAGCAGTTTACTTTCAAGGTAAATTGCATGCATTCAGAGCTGAAAATATTCCCATGAGACTGTCACCTCTGCAAACAGTGCAGTTCAGGCTGGTAGATTTCATGACATTAAGCTACATTCTGTGCAGTCACATGCCAAAAATATATCATGCCTAATTAATTCAGTGCTTTGTAGATACAGTAATTTGGAAATGTTTATGACAACAGCCCCTGGCCAGGATATTCAGAAACACGTTTTTGTCAATATGGCTTGCAGAACTTGTCCCAAAAACTAGGCTACAAGACGATATACAAGGAAATAAAATTTCTACAGGTAACCTTGAGCCTTTGTGTTTTGCTTCTGAACACTTCTGTCCCTCTATGAAAAGAGTATTAGAAGTATTATTGCTATTTTGTATAATATTTCACAGATATTTTATTCCACTTAAAATCACTAAAGAGCACAGGAACATGATGAAAGTACAGATTGTATCAGAGTCTGGTGCTTCTGAAGGTATAGTTTCATGCACACTTCTTTTATACTTCTTCATGTTACCTTGGAATGTATCCTCCCTTCCTTTACGCTATCCCTCTTTTTTTTTTTTTCCCCAATTACTTTATACTAGATCATGTCTATGACCTAGTTTACCACGCAGCACCAAAGATTTGTTGCTTTGTTTTTTTCATTATTTTTTTCTCATAGTAGAATGAAGGACCAAAAAAGGCAGCAGTGTGCAAGTGGCAATGAAGAGCTGAAGAGATGTATGTGTCATACTGACAGAAAGGTATGAAGAATTGTGTCATGAGACAACACTATTTTTGACTTTGTGGAGTTCAATAAATATAAAGGAGACAATGTTCCAACAATTTTCCTCCCAAATCTTTATTAGAAATAGACTAACTTGGAAAAATGGAGAACGTGAACAAGGATTTATTTCTAGGTGTTCCGCCTAATTCCACATGCCAGCACAATATTGACAAACATTAAACAATCGTTTCCAAAGCAGGATCCCAAACCTTTTGTACAGTCTGAACTGATACATGAAAGGAGATATTTGCAGTTTGCAGAATACATGGCAAGCACAGGAAAGAATATGTAAAATAAAAAGAATTTCCATGGCACCTACTTTAATTTCTTCTCTAATTCATATCAATTAACACCATTGCTTGTGGAGAATACGAATTACTATAATTTGCTCATAAAGTAATATATTCCTTTGTGCATGGTGTATGTACCTCTGACTGCTCTGCATTCTAATATATTTCCATTCTAACTTACAAACAAACTTCATTTTGTCACCAATTCATTTGATGCAATGCTTCCTTTGCCTTTTGCTCTTGGAAGTAGTCACTTGAAATCCTTCTTGGAATTACATCTCTTGCTTTGCTCTGCTGCCCACGTGCAAGAACACCTCTCTTGCCGATAAAATAATAGTAGTCAAGGGCAATTTTTAGGATGATTGAGGTCTGGCCAATTAGAAAAAATTGAAAAAAAAACCTTTAAACTAAAAAAAAAAATAAAAATAAATTAGCCAATTTAAAGAGATGTTTATGCAAACCCCACAGGTTGGAACACTGATCACATCACATCTGTTTGGGTTGGTTTTTTTTTTATTTTTGATTCAGAAGGCAAAATCTTCCAATGCTATCAATGAAGTAGATTTAAGTAGTTATCTGAACTCCTTTATTCATCGTTCTCATACTTTCTGAGAGTCCAAAAAGAATAGAAGTGAGCTTATATAACCAAGTAGCTGATAGGATTGGAATGTAATTTTTTTGCTTTATGGTTCAGCAGGCATCCTTCATTTTACAAAGACAGGTACAGAATCCAAATATGGCTTCTAATAAACATTGAGATCTGACCAGCATGTTAGACGTATGCTAAGTTAGCAGTAACCATGTGATAAATACAAATTATCTTTCTGTTATAAAACTACATAATAAAAAAAATTACATGATTTTAAAAAATCTCAATAAATATTATTTGCAGTGAGACAAGACGTAAATATAGAAATTGTGCCACTGTTTCAAGACACTAAAAGTCTTGTTCCATTTTCTTTGTGCTTTGAACACTACACAATTCAACCACCATTGAAGATCTTGAAAAAGCTAAGTACTACTTTGTTGAAAAGCTGCTTACTTTTAAACAAACTTACATATTAACATAGTTCTACAACTGAAGCTAATACTTGGGGCTCAGTGGGATCTGAATTCAGATTAATG
The DNA here is from genome assembly GCA_013400055.1 of Nycticryphes semicollaris. Lineage (NCBI taxonomy): Eukaryota > Metazoa > Chordata > Aves > Charadriiformes > Rostratulidae > Nycticryphes > Nycticryphes semicollaris. The sequence continues at coordinate 119,211 of VXBJ01003364.1, read as the reverse complement.
GCACTGATAGATGATTCATGCTGTCAATACATGGAGGGCACTCATCCATTTTTATGCTTGTGGATCTCAGCAATATTTGACATTGTGATTGCTGGCTCATTTAAGAGATATGTCAAGTTCAAAGGAGAACATTAATATTATTTGATTTATTTGGGGGTTTATTATTTGTGTTCACACTGTGGGAAAAGTGTGTAATTTTCTCTGTGCCTTACTATTTTAGTTCTCTGATCATCCAGCCAGGGTACAATATGGCTCCTTCCCAAAGGTTTTCTCCCAGTGGCTCACAGAAGTTTTTTTCCAAAAGAAAGTGCATATCCAGGTTTAATCCTTGTATTCAGCAAAAAATACAACTGGGAAGTGTTGAAGTCTGGGTCCATGTTTTATACTAAGGCATAGATATGAGTTCCAACTTACATTCAACCAATACTTTCAGACTACTTTGATCCCTGTTTTCCCATAGTTTCCTCATCCCCTGACATTAGTTTGAACTTGGTTTGTATGCTAACTTGGACTACACTATGGACAGCATTCAGTATTTTCTTTCAGAAGGAAATGAAAGTTTGACAAAAGAACCTATTTGCCATTCCCTTTATTCCTTGGTGATCATAATATCCTACATATTCCATCATTTCCATCTGGCTATAAGACTCCATCTTAGCCAGCAATATACCTCCAACCCATCCAACTTCAACCAGTCTAGTATATCTTCCTAGCAACACAAATGACTACAAATATATTTTGGGGGTTTTTTTCTGTTCTCTGCTTTCTACATAATTTTAAATCAAGACATAAAGGTTCTTGCTGCCATGGTTTTGGAACTAAGGTCAAAATGGAATCACAGAAGCACAAAACAGTTGAGGCTAGAAGGAACTTCTAGAGGATCATCTGGTCCGACCTTCTTTACTCAAGCAGCCCTACCTAGGGCTGGGTGCCCAGGACCATGTTCAGACCGCTTTACAGTAGCTCCAAGGAACAAGACTCCACAAACTTCCCAGGCAATCTATGCCAGTGCCAAGTCACTCTCATAATGAAAAAGGCTTTTTCTGATAGTCAGACAGAACTTCTTGTGTTTCATTTTGTGTCTATTGTCTCTGACCTTGTCACTGGCCACTAGTGAACAGGACCTCACTCTATCTTCCTTGCTTTCTCTCTCCAGGTATTTATAGACATTGTTGAGATACCCCCAAGTCTTCTCTTCTCTAAGGTAAGCAATCCAAGTTGTCTCATCCTTTCCTCATAAGAGAGATCCTCCAGTCCCTTCATCATTACTGTAGCCCTTTATTGGACTCTCTCTATGTCTGTTCTCTACTGAGAAGGCCAGAACTGGACACAATACTCCAGATGTGGCCTCATCAGTTAAGATATAAGTGAGCTTCTTTGCAACATTTGTGGTCAGTCACATTATTCCTTCCATTATTCTTTGAGCTTCATGGGCTAACG
>VXBJ01003364.1:52239-117218 GCA_013400055.1 Nycticryphes semicollaris | reverse complement strand
CTCCTCCTTTCAGTAAAGAAAAAAATGAGAAATAAAGAAAAAAAAAAAAGGCTGAAAAAGCAAGTCTTATATTTTTTCTGATTGAAATGAAGTGACAGAAAATGGGAGAAGTAACAAACCATGGAGAAGTCACACCACAAAAAGGAAATGGCCGAAGTGAAAGAATGGAAAAATATAATAAAGAGGAAAAAGAAAGGAAAATCTTTAGGAAAAGGTGGGTTTGACATTCAGATAAATGACATAAAATGTGTTTGAACAAATTTTCATTTTCATTATTTCTGCATTGTACTTAGGTCTAAGAGAAATTTTAATTTTTAAAACACTTTGATCAATCCATCAAGTGGAACTATTTATGAATCCAAAGGAAAACAGCTGTCCTTGTTAAAAATGTATTTTTTTTTTTAATTTGTGCACTCTAACCACCAATAAGGAGCTACGATTGTGCTGGAATTGGTCATGGATATTTTTGAGGTAGTACTTTTTGAGATTTCTCAGAACAGTGATTTAGATTTCAGTCAATACTGTCCTTATTAAATTACATTGCACACATGCTGAATCCTTTGTATCACACTTAGTCACAATGTTGGGAGCAATACCAAATCAGATGATATTTACCTTTTACATACACTGATGTTATATATTATATATATAGGAATATATATAAGGAACCAGATCATGCAAGCGAAAGCCCAGACAGAACTGAATCTAGACAGGGACATCAAAGACAATAAGAAAAACTTCTATAGACATGTCAGGGACAAAGGCACAACTAGGGAAACTGTGGGCCCTCTCCAAACAGGAGACTTGGCCACCCAGGATATGGTCAAGGCTGAGCTACTGAACGAATTTTTTACCTCAGCCTTCACTGGCAAGGCCTCAAACCATACTGCCCATGCCACAGAAGGCAAAAACAGGGGCTCTGAGAAAAACCACTCAATGGATAAGGAATTGGCTGGATGTCCACACTCAAAGGGTTGTAGTCAACAGCTCAATGTCCAAGTGGCAGCTAGTAATGAGTGGTGTTCCTCAGGGGTCAGTACTGGGACCAGTGCTATTTAACATCTTTGTCGGAGACATGGACATAGAGTGCACCCTCAGCAATTTTGCTTATGACACCAAGCTCAGTGGTGCAGTGGACATGCTGAGGGGAAGGGAGATCATTCAGATGGACCTGGACAGGTTTGAGAGGTGGGCTAGTATAAATCGCATGAAGTTCAACGAAGCCAAGTGCAGGATCCTGCATCTGGGACATGGCAATCCCAAGCACAAATACAGGTTGAGTGGAGAAAGGCTGGAAAGCAGCCCTGAGGAGAAGGACTTGGGAGTGATGATAGATGAGAAGCTCAACATGAGCCAGTAGTGCACACTGGCAGCCCAGAAAGCCAACAACATCCTGGGTGCATCAGAAGAAGCATGGCCAGCAGGGTGAGGGAGGTGATTCTACCCCTCTCCTGTGTGCTCATGAGACTTCACCTGGAGTACTGTGTCCAGTTCTGGAGCCCTCAACACAAGAAGGACATGGAACTGTTGGAAGGGGTCCAGGGGAGGGCCGCGAAGATGATGAGAATGGAGCACCTCTCCTGTGAAGACAGGCTGAGAAAGCTGGGGTTGTTCAGCCTGGAGAAGAGAAACCTCCCAGGAGACCTTATTGCAGCCTTCCAGTATCTGAAGGGAGTCTACAGGAGAGCGGGAGAGGGACTCTTTGTCAGGAAGTGAAGTGACAGGGCAAGGGGTAACGACTTTAAGTTAGAAGAGGGGAAATTTAGATTAGATGCTAGAAAAATTCTTTACTGTGAGGGTGGTGAGACAATGGAATAAGTTGCCCAGAGAAGTTGTGAATGACCCATCCCTGGAAGTGTTTAAGGTCAGGCTGGATGGGGCTTTGAACAGTGTGGTCTAGTGGGAGGTGTCCCTGCCCATGGCAGGGGGGTTAGAACTTGATGATCTTTAAGGTCCCTTCCAATTCTAACCTTTCTATGATTCTATGTTTATACGATTATTTTTTATTTCCTTGTTTTTGCAAATGCACAGATTAGAAATGCAGCCAGATAAATTTCTTTTTTATACTTTTTCTTCTCTTATTTTTTTCTAAATAACATAGAACAAATTAAAAACAAACCTCGAAAAACCTTGGATGTTTGGAGAAAAATAACTAAGTTAAGAGTACATTATGGTTAAAGAGTTTGACGTTTGCAGCATACAAGTTTATGAACCTGCCAGCCTTTAAGTTACAACCCAACTTGAATTTACATTACCTTGAAGCATTTCTCAGACTATACACTACTAGTTCTTTACTTTGGGGTGGATTATAATAAAGAATATACCCATGTAACATTATGCTCTGTTAAACACTGTGTTTCATTCTGTCTAGTAGGGTCTATAAAAGTTACTTATTTGAGAGAACATTGCAACCATATTTAAATAACAATATAGCTTCAGAGATTGAACATTTCTGAAAACCTGCTGGAAAAACCAAAGGTTGTCCAAGGTTAATACTAAATTAGTTTAGACTCAGTGCCTGAACTGAAGCTTTGAAAGTTCACACTGCATATACATCACTAGGCAATTTCTTTTCAACTGTTACATAAGTTAGCAGTCAAACTAATAAAAGAATTACTCTGTTTAATTTGTCTATCTTGGTTTCTTTAATTTAAATCCCAAGTCTTTCATTTTACACTCAGAAACAGATTTAAAAAAAGAAAAAAAAAAAAAGAAAAAGAAAAAAAACAGGCTGAACAAATAAATAGCCATGTTCTTGGTAGTCCTTGCTTGCTTTCTCTTTTTATGATTGCACAGGTATCTTGACTGGCTACCAGATGCCCACCCAGTTACTCTCTCCCTAACCTCAACAGAACAGTGGGAGAAAATAAGGCAAAAAATTGTGTGTTTAGATGAAGAGAGCAAAACATTGCTTACCACATGGGCAAAGCAGAATTAACTTGGGGAAAATTAATTTCATCCATTGCCTATTAAAAGTATAGGATAGCGAGAAACAAAGACAAAAGCGAAACAACCATGCCCCGCCATCCCTTTTCCAGGTTCAACCTCCCTTCTTCATTCCCAACCCTTCTACTTACTCCTCCATGGTCAGTGCAGGCAGGGTGGGGAATGGGGGTCTGGAATCAGTCTGTAGCAGTCCCTTTCTGCTGCTCCTTCCTCCTCACTTATTTCCCTTGCTCATTTGTGCCTTGTGATGGGTCCATTGGTACTGGCTGGAATTGCCTGTGTCAAGAATGGTGCAGCCTCTCCTCACTGAGGTCACATACGCAGCCCCCGGCTGCCAGCACCTGGGTACTTGCACCCAATATAATCAAGGTATTAAAGTGAAAATAAAAAAAAAATTACAAATTTCAACAAAAGTCAAACAAACAGTATAAAATATTGGTCCCGTGACTGCAAAGGAAAATTGGCATTACACTCAAACTGGATCCATTCACCTCCAAAGATTAATTTATTCTATCATAGAATCATAGAAAGGTTAGAATTGGAAGGGACCTTAAAGATCATCAAGTTCTAACCCCCCTGCCATGGGCAGGGACACCTCCCACTAGACCACACTGTTCAAAGCCCCATCCAGCCTGACCTTAAACACTTCCAGGGATGGGTCATTCACAACTTCTCTGGGCAACTTATTCCATTGTCTCACCACCCTCACAGTAAAGAATTTTTCTAGCATCTAATCTAAATTTCCCCTCTTCTAACTTAAAGTCGTTACTCCTTGCCCTGTCACTTCACTTCCTGACAAAGAGTCCCTCTCCCGCTCTCCTGTAGGCTCCCTTCAGATACTGGAAGGCTGCAATAAGGTCTCCTGGGAGGTTTCTCTTCTCCAGGCTGAACAAGCTTGACCCTCTCAGCCTGTCTTCACAGGAGAGGTGCTCCAGTCCTCTGATGAACTTCATGGCCCTCCCCTGGACTCATTCCAACATGTGTGTGTTCTTCTAGAGCTGTATGCAGTACGTGCAGAATCGCAGAATCACAGAATTTATGAGTTTGGAAGGGGCCTCTTGAGAAGTCTTTGTAGAAATATTCTGAAGAAGTACTTTGAAGCCATTACCCCTCGCCCTATCACTACATGCCCTTGAAGAAAATTCCCCTCCAGCTTTCTTGTAGGTGACTTTCAGATGCTGGAAAGCTTCTTTAAGGTCTCCCTGGAGCCTTCTCTTCTCCAGGCTGAATATTCCAGACTCTCTCAGGCTGTCCTCATAAGAAAGGTGTTTTGTCCCTCTGACCATTTTCATGATCCTCCTCTGAACTCGCTCCAACAGGACCCAAGTCCTGTTCTATGCACCCTAGAGCTGGACACAGTACTTCAGGTGGAGTCTCACCAGAGTGGAGCAGAGGGGCAGGATCACCTCCCTTGACTTGTTGGCCATGATTTTTTCGGTGCAGCCCAAGATGCAGATGGTTTTCTTGGCCATGAGCGTGTGAGCACATATCCTATCATTTTGCAGTTCTGTTAAAATAGATATAATGCAATGATAGTCCCAGTAAAAAGTACCACTTAGGGGCTAATTAATCATCAAGGGAAAAAGATAAGATTCCTTGCCTTTATCAATATCTATTTAAAAACCTTAAAAAAGAAAACTAACACAGTCTCCTTATGTAGTTTATGGGGAAAAAAATAAATAAAACCAACCAAATAAAACCTGCACAAAACAAAACCAGGAAAAAAGCAATTCAGAGATGTGATGACTCACCTCTCAAAGCTGACCCATCTTTTTTTTGCTGATTACAAATAAGGCCTTGATTAGCAAAGAGTCTCACTAGCTCTTAGATGCGTAACTAGCCTATTTTGATGGTGTTATTAATTGAGATTAATAGCAAATGACTCAAAGGTCCAATTTCAACATCCCTGAATCTCAGTATTCATATTCCAATATATGTTATGATTATTATCATGCCAAGATATGCTATTCATCCTAGTGTTTTTTTAATTTTTTTTGGTTTTTTTTATATTTATTTTCTTCATTCTTTTTTGTTTAGTTGCAAAATGTTTGATAAGTACTATCTTTCTCATAATTCATTGTGCTGTTCTTAAAACAAGGACATGTTAATCCCTGATCAAGTTTATGGAGTCTCCTCAGTACACAAATAATAAATTCTACTAAGTCTACTAAGACAAATACAAGTGGTGGATATTCATTTCAGGTTTTTAATAAGCAACAAACCAGGTTTTTCATGTATTGTCCTGTACTTTTGTTGAGATTGAATGCTAATGTTGTATTTTTTTAAAAAAAATTATTTCCCACTATCGTGTCAAAAGCATTACATTGTGGGTACAATAAACACAACTAATGAAAAATTTCATATTGCATCCAGCACAAAAACATGTTTTTAGGAAATCAAATTTCAGTCTTTGAAGAGCATTAAAGATTTTATTTAGTGAAGAACCCAAAATTTGCATACCTGACTTGTTTGTTACTGTAGTCCTTGTGAATTTACATCACTTGCTACAGTAATATAACCACTTACAAGAACTGTTGAACTCAGTTCTAACTGAAAGAGATTCATGTGGCACTTTCTTTCATAACTTATCATTCCAACAAAATGTTTCCTCATTGATCCTTTTTAGGTTTTCTTTTTATTCTATGTTTTTTTGCAAGATACAGTTCTACACAATCTGACTTTGAGATCATGTAGAACGTTATGTATATGTTTCTGGTAAGAAGTCAATCTACAAATTTGCTTGACAGAATTGTTTTCCCGAATGCTGAACACTTCTTTTTCATTTCTATTACTTTCTGTACTGCAAAATGTGATACATAGATTCTGCAGTTCCTGCAGCTGAAGGTTTTGGCAGAGCCTGCTTTAAATTGTATCCAGTGACAAGATTGCATCGTATTCTAACATTACAGTAACAAGATTCGTATTTATATTTTGGCCCCTAAAATACCTGAGGCATCCACATGGAGCACAATGCTTCTGATCTCAAATTGATTTCAAATTGATCTCAAGTTTCAAATTGCAACAAAATCATAGAATCGTTTTGGTTGGAAAAGGCCTTTAAGATCCTTGAGTCCAGCTGTTAACCTAACACTGCCAAGTCCAACACTGAACTATATCCTTATGCATCTTTTAAATACCTCCAGGGATGACACCTCAACCATTTCTCTGGATAGGCTGTTCCAGTGCTTGATAATGCTTTTGGTGGAGAATTTTTTCCTAATATCCAGTCTAAAGCTCCCCTGGTGCAACTTGAGGCCATTTCCTTTTGTCCTATCACTTACTATTTGTGAAAAAAACTTGAACACCACTTCTCTACCACCATCATTCAGGCAGCTATAGAGAGTGAAAAGGTCTCCTCTCAGTCTCCTTTTCTCCAGGTTAAACAACCCCAACTCCTTCTGCTGCTTCTCATAAGATTTGTGCACTAGACCCTTCACCAGTTTCGTTACCCTTTTCTGGACTTACTCCAGAACCTTAATGTCTGTCTTGTAGTGAGAAGCCCAAAACTGAACATAGTATTTGAGATGCAGCACACCAGTGCTGAGTACAGGGGGACAATCCCTTCCCTAGTCTTGCTGGCCACACAATTCCTGATACAAGCCAGGATGTTATTGTCCTTATTGGCAATCTGGGCACAGTGCTGGCTCATATTCAGCTGGCTGTCTACCAATACCCCCAGGTTCTTTTCCACTGGGCAGCTTTCCAGCCACTCCTCTCCAAGCCTGTATGAGGTTGTTGTGACCCAAGTGCAGCACCCAGCACTTGACTTTGTTGAATTTCCTACAGTTGGCCTCAGCCCATCAATCTAGACTGTCCATACCTTGCTGTAGAACCTTCCTACCCTCAAGCAGATCAACACTCCTCCCCAATTTGCTGTTGTCTGAAAACTTACTGAGGCTGCACTTGACCCTCTCACCCAGATTGTTGTTAAAGATAGTAAACAGAACTTGTCCCAATACTGAGTCCTGGAGAACACCACTTGTGACCAGCCACCAACTGGATTTAACTCCATTCCATAACTCTTTGAGCTTGGCCATCCAGCCAGTTTTCTACTCAGTGAAGCATGCACCCATAAAAACCATGAGCAGTCAGTTTGTCCAGGAGAATGTTGTGGGAAATGGTGTCAAAAGCTTTGCTAAAGTCTAGGTGTACAATTCTAACTGTTTTTTCCTTATCCCCTTTTTTTTAGAAGGAGATCAGAGTAGTCAAGCAAGACCTGCCTTTCATAAATCCATGTTGACTGGGCCAAATCACATGGCTATCTTGTATGTGCTGTGTGACTCACGATGGTCTGCTCCATAACCTTCCCTGGCATCGAGATCACACTGATAGATCTTCCTCAGGTCCTCCTTCTGGTCCTTCTTGTAGAATCATCCTTACAGACAATGACGCTCAAAGAGTTGCTAAATATAAATGTTAATATTAGGAGGACTTGGACAGAAATCACTATCTCTGTTGACTACAATTAGTATTTAGTTGCCTGAAAATGGAGTCTGGTTCTATTTTAGATGCTCTAGGCTTCTGTCTGTCATACCAGATGGGCCTCCTGTAGATCTACTGTCATATCTGCCAGTCCCATGACAAGGTAACGAGCTCTATGACAATTTGAATGGCAATAGGTGTCTGATGTGTGGGCACGTTTATCTTGCTTAAAATCATCGTAAGTTCTTAATGCATTGTAGACATACCTTGCATGTCAAAATCCCCAGCAAAACTTTAAAAAACTTTTAGGCACCAAGTTCTATTTTTAGATTCCTAGTGATGAGGTCATTTAAGCATCTATACAGTATAAAACAGAACAGATCTGGGATTAACAGTTTTTTGCTGACCTTCAGTAATAACAGGTTACAACCTCTTTTGTAGTAGGAGATGACTCATTTGTCACCTCATCTGCTTCCTAACTGCCTATATGAAAGAGAAGACTGCTAGGGACAAACTTTCTATCCTTTTTAACAACCTGGGTTTACAGTACATGTCTATGTGGGGTGAAAAAAAAGCACCTAGAGTCATTATTCACCCACTTAATTGTGCTTGAGCTTTGCAAAAAACAGTTTCCCACATTATAGATTTTAAGAATGAAATTACTTGATAGGTTATTTCAGATGTAATAAACTCTCAAGATCTCGTAACTTGTCTGCACCCTTAGCTTTGATGTTCGTGAAGTAATGTTTTTAAATTTAATTTTCTATTTTGATTTAAACATTTTTGTAGTGTATAGATCATTATAGCTTCTTAAAAGTTCATTTGTGTTTTAATAATCTGTATTAGTTCTTGTGTAGCAGGATCATGCTGTGAAATCTTAATTCTTATGCTATTATGAAAAACTAGTTTTCTTCACTTAAAAAACAATCTCATTTAGTTTCTTCATAAATGCTTCTTGCCTTAATCACTGAAAGATCTCCAGGCAGATTGTATCAAATTGTCTTACTTTTCTCACTCATACGGATAAAATGTTACTAAAATGACGTGGTATTTATTTATGTTTCTTCTATGGAAAAGATTCAGCACCTTCAAAACAGAATTAAAGAAAAAGCAATGGAGTGAATCGTGTTAGAAACTTATACACACTAAATCTATGTTGCATGAAGTTCGATAATATAGGCTTGTTATTGGATGCATTTTACAGTAGGCTCTGCCAAATCTCTCAACTGAATGAACTGTTTTGAATCTGTGTACTGTTCAATGTACCAAGTATCCACGATCATTGCAGGGGTTTTGCGCTAGATGACTTTTAAAGGTCACTCCCAACCCAAACCATTCTATAATTCTAAGCAGAGTGATTAGAAAACCTTTTCCCCAGTAGAAAATATACTAATTTTTATTTTCATATAAAGTGGATTTTGATATTAGTTTCATATGACAAAAAGCATGTAAGTTATAATTTTAAATGCAGTAATAGCATTTACTTTTTACCAAAAAAAATCTTCAATGGGCCAAAACAATAGAAGATGAAGTTGTAAATAATCAATAATGTGTATCAACATAATATATTTTCTTGGAACCATGTTTAAAAGCAGCTGGAATTCAATGCAACCTGAAAAATGAGTTTATAAGTATCCAAATATTACATAAAGACAAAGCAGTCATCAACTTATATAACTTATATTAATTTCATCTTGCTAATTACATGTATGATGTCGTGTCTTTCTTTATATGACAATCTCTTTAAAGGTATAAACCAGAAAAGTGCACACAAACACACAGAGAAAGTAGGAGTAGTTTGGAAACCAACAACAAAGTATCAGATTTTTGTTTTAAATAACAACAACAGTATCAGTTGTTGGCTGTCTTGAATCTCCTCCCTGAGCTCCACAAACCTTAGCATAGATTCTAGGAGGATCTATTCCATGATCTTCCCAGGCACAGAGGTGAGGCCGACAGGTCAGTAGGTCCTTTCTATCCTTTTTAAAATTGGGTGCTATGTTTCTTTTTTTCTAGTCCCTAGTGACTTCACCTAATGGCTATGACTTTTCAAGTATCATGGAAAGTGTCTTGGCAACTACATCAGCTAGTTCCCTCAGGGCTCTGGGATGAATCTTATCAGATCCTGTAGAATTCTGTATGTTCAGGTTCCCCAGGTGAACATGAACCTGATCTTGTCTTACAGTGTAAGGCATGTTTCTCTCCCAGTCCCTGTCTTGTGGTCCATGAACTCAAGAGGTTTGGGGAGAGAAACTGATGGTGAGACTGATGTAAAAATGTTGTTGAGTATCTCAGCCTTCTTCTCATCTATTGTTACCAGTTTGCCAGTCATGTTCATCAGTAGGGGTACACTTTCTTTGACCTTTTTTCTCTAGCTGAGAAAATATGCTGAAGCCCACAATATTAATAAAGAGCAAAACACGAGGCAAAAGAGTGTGAGAGTTGTCCCTGCGGACAGCAAGGCTAGTGAGGGAGGGAGGGAGGGGGTGCTCCGGATGCCAGAGCACAGATTAGTCTGCAGCCTGGGGAGGAGAACACAGTGGAGCAGTTATCCATGCTGCAGCCTGTGGAGGACCCTACACCGAAGATTTGGAAAAATGTGAGAAGGAAGGAGTGACAGAGAGGAACAATTATGGTTTGACCACAGCCTCCATTCTCCATCTCCCTGTGCTGCATATGGGAGAGAAGTTAGAGGTAAAAGATCAAAATTGAGCCTAGAAAAGGGGCAGGGGAAAGAGATTATTTTATTATTTTCTTTGTTTCTTACTATCCAAATGTACTTTTATCGATGAAAAATTAAATTATTTTTCCCTTAGCTGAGTCTCTTTTGACCATGGCAGTAAGTGGTAGATAATCTCCCTGTTTTTACCTTGACCCTTAAGGATCTTATTTTTACTTACTGCCCCCCTCCTTTTGGGGAAGATGTATGAGAGAGCAGTTTGGTGGATACCTGGCAGCAAGCCAAGCTCAACCCACCACATCAGGTTTCAGTATTCAAGTTATAATTTACAATAGACTATACACATATATTTTACAAGCTAGAAGTATTTTAGTTTTCTTAATTTTAGTTACTTGAAACATTGTGTATTACTTATTATTATGCAATATCAATTACTTACTTTGTTATTTACTGATTAGAAACAGTAGTGTATGACATATGGTCTTTGTTTTGGTTGGTTTTGTTTGGCTTTTTTTCTTTTAAAGTTTCAACAAGTTCTTCTACAAAATATGCTTAAAACATTCATGACCTAGTTGGGTTATTTGAGACTAACACCAAGTGAAAACTGGGATACAAAAATGTGACAAGAAACAGTGTACAGAGAACTTGTATTTCACAGAAAAGAAAAAAAGCCTAGTACGTTACAAGTCTTTCAGGTTTGCATGACATTCATAAGAATTTAAGATCTGTGTACTGGAGCATATCCTGCGATACCTTGTCACCAATATTGGCCACTACATTTCAGTAAGAAAGTACCTGGAACAGTAGGAACAAATATGGGATAAAGTTCCCTTTGGAAAGTCTTTATTTAGCATATCTATCCTCTTTATCATGGCTATTCAAAAATTCTGCAAACACATTAGGGTAGCTGCATTAGAAAGGCAGAGATGTGAATGGATATTAATGGACTACCATACTTTTTTATGACAATACAGGAAATTATTCCTTATAAGAGACTACATTCATGGCACAATCATATGCTTGGCTTTATAACACAGACGCCAAAGCAATTTATTTCTCCATTATTCCAGGCTTCTTTATGATCTAGTGTATAAGTGTGTGAAGGGATTTCATTCACTCCTCTCTTTCCTCCACATATAAAACACATTCTTTTTTTAAAAAGAGAGCTTTTGGATATAGCAAGAGTGATTTTTTTTTCTCTTTTTGCACTTTATTTCCATTAACAATTTCTTTTTCTTTTAAGATCGTGTGCTGTCTCAATTTTACCTGAAAAACACTAGGAGAATAACAAAGCAGATGGTAAAATTTGGTATGGGGAAAGTATTTCACCAGTCATTAAAGTCTTTAGTCATGGAACGCACTAAAAGTAAAAAAAAAATGTCCTAGAACTAGAAAACTGTTTCTTAAAAATAGCTCTACTAGAAACAGCTTTTAAATTTCATATAAAAACAGCTCTGTGAAACAGTTCTTCATTAATGTGACTCATTGCTTCCAGGGTTAAGTAAAATGAGCAAGATAAACACTTCCATTTTTCATTTAGATTGAGATTTAGATTTCATTAGTTAAAAGCATGGTATACAGTATATTTTAATATGATTTTTGTAAGTGTTATAAGCTACATTCTTCCTTCATTTATACAGGTAGCAATGAAACTGAAATTCTGAAAAGGAAGACACTTTAACACGAAAAGTTGAAAACTGTGAAGAGTTGTGCAGTTTTATGTTTATTACAAAGAAATTATAAAGAAATCCATAAAGTAATAGCTAAAAATAATATATTCCTGAAACCATGATACAAATTTGGAAAAAAAACAAAACAAAACAAAACAAACTTTACTAGATTTTCTGAATGTATGTCTGTATTAGCATGAAAAATAAGATACATTCTAATTGCTTTCTCTAGTTATATGAAGATTGTCTTACTTGTCTCTTATCATTTACTGTCATTGCTAGCATCATCATATTTTTTTGAATGCTGGAAAATTTGGGGTAAGATAATGCTGTCTGGATGTCCTTGATCATTCCTTATAGAAAAATGCAGGCTAGAATAAGAGTTTGAAATACAATTTAAAAAAAAAATCCCATTGTATTTTTATATAAGGAATTCTTTTCCAAGCAGTGATTTTAAATATCACTTCTTTTATGGTCCTTATCTCTTGGAAGGGAAAAACAAAGCAAAACTAAAGAGCACTTGAGGTTTAGTTCTGGAACATAGCCTTTGTAAGACAACAGAGTGATGAATAGACCATTCTTTATCCCATTCTCTCTGAATTAGTACCTTAGTACTTATTTTTAAAGCATTTTTAGCAAAAACATATATTTCTGTATGACATGATTATTTATCAGGTGAGCTGGCTTGTTTTGACAAAAGCTTCACATTTTCTGTAAAAAACACTGGTGAAGTATTAGGCAACCTGTATCTCTCAGACACAGAAAGCTGTTCCCTTGAGGTTGATTATTTGGCTTCCCGAATATGTCATTCTAAAGAACAGCAGATACATCTTCCAGATTCAATTATGGAGAGGCAACACCATCATTTCCTCTTAATAAAACAGTTTATCTTGTATTGTGACGATCAGGAAAGCCAATCCTAATGAACCAAATGTCAAGCATATGGGGGTAGGGAAGGTAGCCGAAACAGCTTATCAGGTCAAGATAGGAAGCAATCCAGCCCAGGAAAATTAAACAGTAAGTGATTATTGTTTGGAAAGACTGGGCTCATCTGCAAACACATTAAATTTATTGTTTTAATTTACTTTTAAGTAAAAATATAACATCTTGGGTTTTAATACATCACTTGTTTTTAATAAATCTGTCATGACTGTGTTTTAATCATATATGAATTCGAGAAGTAATCTTACAGTCTAGGGAGAACCCAGCTAAATAATTGTTTAATGTTTGCAATATACATAAAACATATATGCAATAATATTTTAGTTTTTGGTCATAGCATCTGCCTTGAATGAAGTTATGCAAAAATCACTGCAGGTTTCCTATGTATTTTATTATACTAACATTTGTGATTAAGTAAGGTCATATGCTGTTTCAAGTGGCTAATATTCAATAAATTCATGGCTGTTGTTTACAAAATAGGACTCAAGTTGCTGGAATTTAACTATTTGAGAAGAATTAGCCATCATAATTTGAAATTAGGGTAATAATTATAAATCTTATTGTCCTCTGATCTGCTGCGAGATCTTGAGGTCATAAATTTAAAAAAAAAAAAAAAAATCCAGAACAGACAGTACTCTGAGATACTATGAATCAGTGTTGTATTGCACTGCTTATACAGCTTTATGCAGCATTTAAGGGTGTGGCAAGAAATGTTTTAGGGTTTTGGGTTTTTTTCAACACAACAACATCTGTAAATTTTTATAAATGTTCTTGCTCTGTAGCCAGGTAAAACAAAGACCTTTTGAAGTGTCTTACGATAAACAAGACACTAGGCTAGTTAACTGACTAAAGGTTTACCTCAGCCTCTTGGCCTAAATTTAGCACTAACTTTCCCATTTTTGACAAAAGTGAAAAATCAAATAATCAGTCTCTTGATAGTACTTCTTTCCTGAAGGGTAGGATGAGAGGAAGGAGAAGGAAGAGACCGAGCTTACTCTCTACAGAAGAAAGTATTCTGACTTTATTAATGTGGAATAAATATACTGCCATAGCTTTGTCTTGAGTTTTCTCTCTCATGATTGGTTTCTGTGAAGGGCCTTGAAACTTGGACTTTGGTCAGGCATTTATTCAAGTGATTTTAGGTCTCCTCAGCTACTGGATTTTAAGAAAAAATGTGAGGGTTTCTGAGGAGTTTTTGTTGTTGTTTTAATTAGCAGTTCTATCCTGAAGCTAAAATGACAAAAGCCATTGAAATTTCACCAGTCCTTCTGTGAGCAAATCTTCCTGTCATTTCCTGCATAGAACTTTAATAAACTCAAGCATCACATTGAAGCATAGGAAGTTGATCTAGATGGATATGGTAGGGAACACTATTTCCCACAGAATGTTTCACACTAACTCAGGTGGAGATCAACACAAGCACATAGTCAGGGTATATTATAACCTCAAGAACCTTTATTTTCTATCCATGC
This sequence comes from Nycticryphes semicollaris, assembly GCA_013400055.1. Taxonomy (NCBI): domain Eukaryota; kingdom Metazoa; phylum Chordata; class Aves; order Charadriiformes; family Rostratulidae; genus Nycticryphes; species Nycticryphes semicollaris. The sequence goes on along the minus strand of VXBJ01003364.1, from coordinate 103,086 downwards.
CTTCATCTTAGAAGTGCTTGGAACTCATAGATGCAATGAGGGTTTCTAACATCTTGTGCGTTTGCCAAAAATTACTTCCCATTGAAGGGAACACAAATGAAAAGCTCTAATCATGTTCTCACTGTGCTTTTATTTAACTGAATTCTTGCAAGGGACTAGGTGTGATCATTAATTATTTGTTTAAAAAAATATATTGTAACGTTTATCCTAAAAGTTCTTGAGTACTAAGGAAGCAATAGCCTCTAAACCTTGTAAATTGTCTTTCTCATTATTTTCTTCAGAACTTTACAGATTATGAATGTTAAAAATATTGTAGTACAACAGAAAAGACAATGAAGTTAGAAAACTAATAAAAACAGTCAAAAAGCTTGTTAAAAAAAATAGCATGCTACTGCTATTTTATCATAGTTTATTTTGTCCCTTGAATGAGATTATAAATGCAGCAACATAATTTTCTGAAGTTTTCATGCTATTTATTCAGTTGCCATGTCTGGAATGTACAATACTTTATTCTTCTATTGTATTTTAGTCTTTTCATTGTTCAGATCTAGAGAATAAACAAATAATTACCATTACAATCCAAGATGGGAAATGGGTAAGTCAGAAATTAAAAAATCTTTGATGTCCACTGTTCTGTACAATATGTAAAGCTGCTAAGGAAGATATGTCTAAAGTACCTTGATTCAATTTGAGCATGGGAAGTCAGAGACAGAGATATCATTGTAATGCCTAGGGGAAGGTCATGCTAGAAGTGCACAGCCTGATTTAGAGCTGAAGGCCATCACACATCTGGACTTATCAGAGTTTCAGAGTGGAATGATGGAGTGCATTTCAGGCTGCAAGCACTGCAGTGAGGACAGGTTTTTTTCCGATAAAAATTGAATAAAAGGTGGGAAATTTATAGTGCTACCTTCTCTCTTTCTTTCTCATTCTCTCTGCCTTTCCCACCTCCATTTTCCCTCCTTCCTGCTAGCAAAAATAGTATTTTTTTAATAGAAAATAGAACAAAATAAAAGCCCTCGTAAATTTAAATTCAGATGGAATTCTTAGTATTTGGACATGATCTCACTCCTACAGCATTCAGGATTTTTTTTCTCTCTTTTTTTTTTATTTTGATTTGTTTTTTTAACATATTTTGGATAATTAAATGCCTTCATTGGTTAAGAAATTGCAAAGCATTAGAGGCAGTGTGAAAAGAGAGACAGATCCAGTGTCTTTTTCTGTCCTTTAAAGAATTTCAGGAGCTTATAAATTGTGTATACACAACATAAGCTTTTTTCATGGTCTTTCTCTTCTCATAAATATTAAATAGAAATCACTATGAAGGAAAAAGAGGGTAAATATTACACAAATCAATACGTACAAATTCCCATTCCAAATGTTATAAGATATGTGGGTTTTTTCTTCTTTTAAGGTAACCAATATTTTTAATATCTTGAAATGTTCTTGCAACTAGATATAATTATTCTAATAAAGTGTAACACCAGATGAAGAGCATACTAACCAGTGTAGATGTAGCAATATTGTCTTGTGTTTTGAGGCGTTTCTTATTTTTTTTAATTATTTTTTATTTGATTTTTTCCTGGCTTCTTCTTCTTTCAAGGACAGTTATAACAGAGCTGTATCTCTTTTTACTTACTAGTGAGAATATTAAAAAATTATAATCTTCCCTAAGTTTGGTGTTCATACAACTGCTGTGTAGAATACCAAAAGTCATTATGTACTGCGTTAGTACTGCAGAAGTAGGTATGAGTGATATATTTTATAAGAAAGCTGAGTGATCATGTAGCTTCTTCCATCATCACAGTCATTGGACATACCATATTTTATGTATGCATTTTTAAATATATATGAACTTTTATATACTTCAGTAGGCAAACATCTACTTGTGTTAGCATTTAGGTGAATATATTTTGGTAAATTATGTGGAGACCAGAAACATATAAATAAAAGACACTGTAAAAATCAAAAGCCTTGAATAAAGCTTCTCAGCTCTGCCTATAAAATTATTAATATCTGTATGGATGTTTTTTCTTTTATTTAGTAAAAAGAGTTTTGCAATATTCAGTCCAAACTTTACTGTTATCATTAATGTCTTTTATGGCAGCAGACCTTCTATGTAGCTGTTAAATTTTGACAAGGGGACATATTATGTTTGGTAGGAAACTATGAAAGTTTATATATTAATGGCCTAATATTCACACTAATGAAGTTTTTGAAAACTTATTTTTGAGATTTTATTCCTGGGTGTTCCTATAAACACAAGGGGAAACAACCAAACCCAAAACAAAACAAAAAAACTACCCAGACCACGACAAGATGTATATTATTCCTTCTGCTGAATTAGTTAAAGATTAAACAAAATTATTTTTGAAGACTATTAACCTTCTCTCATCATAAATATGTATTTACCATTGCTATTTGGATCAATAAATTAATGGGCAGTAAATGGATGTACTGCATATAAAATTGAAGGTGATACAATAAAAATGTACTGAGTATGTACATGCACAATAAGCAATCATTATGCACAAAAACGTCAGCTTTACAAAGTTAGCATGTGAGTGCACATGAGGTTTTTCCAAAAAATTCCAAACTGAGTTTCCCCCAACTATTTTTAGTATATTTTTTTCTCTCTTTTTTTCTTTTTTTTCTTTTTTTTCTCTCTCTTGGACAGAATGCTATCTCCTGTGCTTCCTAGTAGTCCTTAATAAAGGCTTTAAAATACATTTTTGAAATATTGCTATATTTCTGTAACTGTTTTTTTTTTNNCTGTAACTGTTTTTTTTTTTTTCCCCCTATCTAAACTCTGGATGCTTTAATCAAGAACACATCATAGATTCTATCCTCAAAATCACATGGTGATACTAATCTCCCTTGAAGAAACTCTCCCCTGCTCAGAGGAAAAGATGGCTGTTGAACAGCTTCTGCCTTCTATTAACACTACACAGATTGCATATCTTCAGAATGAAAATATAAAATACTGGGTCTGCGCATCATTCTTAACTCTTGCAGTTACCTTTTAAATGGATAAATTATATAAAATTACAGGAATATATTAATTATGANTTTTTTCTTTTTTTTCTCTCTCTTGGACAGAATGCTATCTCCTGTGCTTCCTAGTAGTCCTTAATAAAGGCTTTAAAATACATTTTTGAAATATTGCTATATTNTATTTTTTCTTTTTTTGCTTTTGAATAGAATAAGATTAATAATAATAATATTGGCAATATACTTAATTTTCATTTTGCAAACAGTTCTTTTTCCTGCCAAGCAAATATAGACATCTCTGATATTTCCAAAGCAAGAAACACTAAGATAAAAGTACACCTTATATACCTGAAGGCTTTGTAAAAGGGAGCCAAAGTGATCTTATAGAAAAAAGTACACTAAATAGTCAAGGCTTATGCATTACAAACAGAAGACAACATTTCTAGTTTTCATTTACATATGCATATTTATTTTATGCGCTTTAATTACATCCAACCTCATAGAAAATGACGTTTCCTTTGTTTCCTTAGTTTGATAGAGGAAAGCCATGATATGAAAGCATAACTGCATCTACTTGTATCAAGTAAGTAATGAATTTTGTCTGCACTGAATAACTTGACATTATGAGGTTTACATCTTCAGAAGAATTTCATACTACATTTTTCTATTTATGTCATGTTGGAAGTCATGCTTTTTTCATCAAAAAAGACCCATCTCCTCTGCTTACAGCACTAAGCAAACAATTTTCTCATTTTGTGACATTCCTAAGTCATGTAAACAATATCAGATATCAAAAATCTCCCTTAATATATTTTCACATAGTTTCCATCATTCCCCAATTTAGTTCTTTAAATTCTTTAATACAAATTTCAAGTTGCTTATTTATGGCAATAAAATGATCGCTAACAGGGAGAAGATATTCATACTACTCACAACAGAAGACATTTCATATAGCCACTTCTTCTCTTAGACCAATTAACTACCCAATTAAAGAATGTGTGAACATGCTAATCTCCAATCTAATGATAGACAGATAAAGCAGAAATGTGCTAATACACTCAGACTTATCTCCTACACATCAGTGCATGAAATTAAAGACAAAACACTTGATTATACAGACATGTACATGGGTAAGATAATGAATATGGCACAGTCATCGAAAGAATCCCCATATGGAAACCCATATGGCTCCGTAGACAAGTACTAACAGAAGGAAAAAAGGTAAAGCAAAGCATTTTCACTAGCAATGAAGAACCTCACAGGAAAAATGCAAGAGAAAGGAAGGAAACAAGTAAAAAAAAATAGGAAAGGAAAGAAGGAAAAGAAACATTCTATTGGCAAATAACCACTTGTCAAAATTTCCCACATATTCTACAAATAATTTTACTGTAATTTGTGTTTTCTTAGTCACTTAGACTTTTCAGATCTTTTGATTGTACTCAAAGTAATTGAGAAAATAAAGAAAAACAGTACTCATCTAGAACACAGAGAGATAACTGGATCATCGATAAATCTTTTCTTGTACCACAGTCACAGTGAATCTTTCTGCTGTTGGAGACATCTTACTGCTTTTAATGGTCATACCTATTGTATAGAAAGAGTACATTTGAAGCAGTCATTTTGGATGGTATTAACCTAGCACTAACAAGAGTATCAACATTTGAGCTAAACCTCATGATTTTTTGTATAGTCAGTGACAGAAATAAACATTTTCAGAAGCTTAATCTAGAACTATCCTTAAAATCACATCTGATTTTGTTTTGGAATAAACTAATAATTTTATTCCAGAACAGTATACAAGAACAAGCTAACATTTATATTTTTAATCAGAGGAACGGGATCTGGGATTAAAATGGAACATTGACAGTATAAACAGGATACCAACTAAGTTAAATTTATTTTTTTGCGGTTTTGATGTAGTTTTTGTTTTAATAACAAGAGGAAATTTTCCCTGCTGTAACTTGCATTCATTCTTCTCATCCTTTTGCTGTGCATAAGTGAGAAATACCTGGCTAGTTCTTCTCTACAAATACACATTTGATGGTGGAAAACAATGTTAAGCTGACCCTTTAGCCATCTGTTCTCTGAACTGAACAAAGCTCGGTCACTCAGTCTCTCCTTGTAATAACCATGTACTCCAGCCACTTCACAATCTGGTGGCTCTCCAGTGACTTGCTCCAGTTTGTCAGGGTCTTTCTTTTACTGGGCAGCCCTGGCACTGGAAAAAAATACTTCATTCCACAGCAACCATATGGAGTAATAATCACTTCCTTTAAACTGCTGGCTATGCTTTAGCAGTGAAGCTGAGGAAAAAGTTGGCTATCTGTTCTGTGTTTGGAGGGAATAATTGAACTAGCTGACCTCATGGTATCCCTTCTCACCTTAATTTTTCTATAATTCTGCAATTTAAAATACATACACAATGACGTGAGGAGGCATAAAACCCATCAGGCTGAGGGCAGCAGATGCATTCAGGACCAAATCACAAATTTTACATGACTGACACCTTCCACTTCTCAGGACAGGCCTGGGCAGACATCACATTTCTGACATGTCTAAGTTCTGCAGACTACTGTTATTATTTAGTTCTCTAAATGTTTATATTAGCAATATAAACAAAACAAGGTAATTCTTGTAATACCCTTTTCCAACACCTCTCTCTGAGTAACTCAAAAAAAGAATGCAAAATCAAATGGAAATACAGAGCTATTCAATTCTGAAGTTTATGAGAGTTAAGCTCTTTTAGCAATGATGATCGATAACACTTTAATATTGATTTTAACAACATAAAATGGATAACAGTTATATAAAAAGAGTATTACACGTAAGTCAGATAGGAGAGTTCTGTAATATTTGTGTTGTCATTACCCATTTTCTCACTAGTTGTCAAAGATAACTGCTTTTTAGCTACTGCTCATAGTTTTCTGTTCTTATTTGCTAAAATAGTTTTAATTTATCATAAATATTATTTTCAGAAACTGCTGAGTTTCCTCAAAGCTATGTTTTTATTTCATAAATATAGCAATAAACAAAATGCTGCTACTCTTACCCTTTACCAAGAAAGCAACACATACTTACAGAAAGCACCTTTAAAAAAGAATTCTGAATTGTATTTTTAGTGTAATTTTCATGCAGCCTTTTGCTCAGTCCAATTACTATGAATATTAAAGTGTTGTAATGCCATTGACTGAAAAAAATCCGTTTTATTCATCCTGGAGAAGAGTATTTTATTCCCATAATGACAAGATAATCAAGCAATTTAATGTAGAATGATACGTCAAGGAGACAAAAGGGTCAAGAATAGCAATCATTTCAAGCAATGTCCTTATTTTTGTTACTTCAAGAATATACAGTCAATACTGAAGACTGAAAGGGACATTTTTTTTGTGGGAAAGGAGTCAAGTACTTCATAGTGTTAAAAAATGAATTTTCATTGTATGTTTCCTTCATTCATGCTTTAGTTTTCCCTTCTTATATTACCTGCAGGTTGCAATACATGACACTTGGGAGAAAGGAAGTTATTAAAATAAGTATTCTATGGGTCTATCTACTCTATTGTATGACAAGCATGGTATAAGAAGGGGTGATGGGTGGGGAAGAGTATTTGTACACAATAGTAATTTAATTAGTAAATTGGAGGAGAATCTACCAGGATGCTACATTAAATTTTACAGATACAGTAAGATAACATAGAACTCGGTGGTAAATGGTGTTGATGATTTAATAGGAAATACATGTTTTATTTACAGGTAAACTATACAAATAAGAACTGTGAGCATTTTATGGAAAATGAATGTATTAAAGGAACTGGTGCATGTTATGAGGAAGGCATTTTAGGGACTTGTCCTGAAGCCAGAAGTCAACAGATTTTGATGTTGTTGACAGTGGGAACACATTCAAGACTTTAAAGCCTGATTTAAATGCCCCTGAACCAAATGATAAACTTTCCTTTGACTTTGATTTACTTAGAAAGTGCAGGAGGAAAAAGGAAAGGCTTTCAAAAGCATGAAGGGCAGTTAGGCACCTATACCTCACTGAATCCCGATAGCATGCATGCTGACTCTAACTTTGGAAATGTTCCTTTATAAAAGAATTTTAAATATTTCTCTGTTTAGCAAAACCATTTATTATAGGAATGGGTACATGACTTCCCAGACCCAATGGCCACTGTATAAGACAATTATATGTGGGCACTAAGTGAAAAAAATATTTTTGTATGTTAGCGTAATTATTCTGAATTCCTGAAAGCATATAAACAGCAAGATTAGCTTTCTTTGTATGGGAGGAATTAATGGATTTGGGTTTAATATAAAGGTACATGTGTACACATGCATTTGCAGTATGTAGAGAAACTATCTCTTTCCAGAAGTTATACCTCCAGGATCAGGTGTAACATATTTGTTTGTAGGATTTTACATTCAGTAAAAGTCATAGAAGCCCCCTAAACCATAACAACCTCTGCATCACACTCTTTGCATATTACCTTTGAGTCACAGACTATTATGTTGAAGATACTCACAGACACGACAGTGTCTACATTTTAGTCCTTAAAAGCAAAATGCATTTTGCCTGGCATTTTCAATTTTTCAGTAACATTTTCTCTACACAATTTGACTCTTCCTTTTTCCTATTTTATGGTCTTAAAAAGATAAACATTTACATCAAAGAAAAATGAGTTATTAAGTGAAATAGAAGTGTTGAAAGCAGCTAAAATAGCCTTACAACAAAAAAAAAAGGTGGTGAAAAAGAAGGTGCTGAGTATAACTCAAGTGTTTTTTTTGTCATACTCTTACACTCTTTGGAGGAATTATAAAGCAAATTCTAGGTTTAAGTCCCCTAGATGCATGCCTGTGTATTTTGGTGTAAATAAAGCTCTGTGTTCCCATGACTGAAATTCAACACTCCCTAAAAAATAGCTTTCCATTATCCTAAATTTTTATTTTCTTATTGTATTTCTATACTCTCTGGCTTCAAGAGATATAACCTCAAACACATGAAGACACTAAACTGATGAACTGCCTTCTGCCTGAGGCAAGCAGAAAACCAAAATAAAGCCTCTGAGATGCCCTATGCATCTCATTCTGAACCTCCAATACTCCTTATTTCCAAGGAAGTAGAATTTGCCACATTTTTTCCAAGGATATTATTGTTTCCAAAGATAAACTTCAAGGATACTATTGTGAAATCAGACATATATACATACATATAAATTATATATGAAATAAAAATATATAGACTAAAAATATATAGACAGAGATCTATTGCTTCCTGTGTTTCAGGTACCAAGCCAGTTTCCTTGGCTTTCTTAGTTTTTGTGTGTACCAGAAAATGTAGAGCATTCCGGAAAACTGAGGTTTGACCTTCAAGAAGAACTAAGGATAAATACTGATAAACTTCTAAACTATTAGGAAAAATAAAAACAAGCAAGAACAAACAACAGAATAAAAAACCTTTAAGTTTTTGTTGGTTTTTTATCTTATTGTGAAGGTGAAGAAATGGAGAGGGAATGACCAATTACAATATTGAATAACTTAATTTAGGCTCCAAGTTTCTGTAAGCTTATTTTTTTTAAAAAAATTAAGTGAGATTAATCCAACATTCCCAATTCTCTATGCTATGCATATTTGCATTTAAGTCCTATCACAGAATGATATGGGGTTGGAAGGGACGTCTAGAGGTCATTTAGTCCAGCCCCCCTGCCAGAGCAAGTCCACTTACATGTCTTTAAAAATCTTGCTGTCAAAAATAGCAATGCACTAATTTGATGCTAATTAGCATTATATCATAAAATTTAGAGCTCTGTCTTGTTTACATTGGTGTTAGGAATTCAGATTAAATTCAATGTACTAATTTGACAAAGAAGTTTTCAGGTTCCTTTTACAAAATTTGTATAAGCTCTTGCTGCAAAAGCCTGTACCCTTCTGCTGCTACAGAGCCCAATATTGAAAGTGGCCTTCCTTTGAGTGTAGAGGGGGGCTAGGTGGCCTTCAGATGTCCCTCTCAACCTATACGATTCTATGATTTCTTGATTGTGATCATTAATAATATGTACTCTGCAGGAAAAATTTTGTACTTGGTGTAACAAACTTCCCTTCTTTCTTCCCTCCCCGGCCCTGACTGGACAAAGCTGTCAAAGGTGTTTCATATTATTAATTATATTTTTCTTTTGTGAATATTTTAATACTCTTACTGCTCCTATGCCTTTTTGAAGTATTTATCAAATGCTTCAGCTAAATGGTGTTTATTTATTTATTGCGTGTTGGTCAACTTTATTGCCTCTAGATCAGTGCCTGAAAATGAAATAAAAAGCAACAAAGACATGCTTGAGTGAACAGTGAAGACTCCAGCAAATACAACTACCTTTTTCTTTTTATATAAAAATAAGAGTATTTTCTAATGAAGCAATTAGAAGCAATTGCTTCGCATTTTTTCTGATGAAGTCTCCTTTGCACTGATGTTCATGGATGGATGCTTCTTTCAACATTGTCCACAACTGTTCTTTTCTGTCCTTGAAGTCAAAAGTGGATTTCTGCTCGATCTAGACAAAGTGGAATCAGAGCTCATTTCCTAAGGTTACATCCTGAGCAAAACTTTCTCAAAATCTAGATTTCATATCGGTGTCTTTGCTACAGAAAAAAAAAATAATGTTATGAAATGCTATATTTGATACAGATTCAAAGCCTGTTCCTATGTTAGTTGAAAATGTATTTCACTATTTGTAGACATGAAGAATTATGGAAAAAACAAAAATTTAGGAAAAAATATTGAAGGAGAAGAGGATGACACTGAGAGAGAAGATGTGAAACATCCAGAATGAAAACCAGATAAAGGTAACAGAAAGATGTGTGCAATGCTTAATTGTAATTGAATTAGTTAATTTTAATTGAAAATATTATTGTTTTTAAATTGAATACAACTGAAATTTAGTTTCAGCTTGAAGGTACCTAAATTTAAGGGTCTAAATATAGGCGTTTACATGTGAACTTGACTAAGTTTATATTGCCATTATACTCAGTGCAGACTTGATTCAGGTGAAATGAGTGTGACACACATCATGCTATAGTTGTGTACATTGGATATCCTTGCTCTTTTACATAATCTAGAGATTCCTATCCAATGTCCAACTAACTCACAAACATAAGTCTTCTATAGGTCCTCTCTCATATCTGCAAGTCCCTGAAGATGACTCAGACACGGTAAGTTACCTGAAATGGCACTTCTAGCCTACGTGAGGGCTACTGAACTGAGCTGTAGTTAGCTGACTCCAGGTATATATCAACAGCGAGTTAAATAGACATATGGGTTTCCTTTACTCTCTTGACTATATAATGAAGTGTTCTGGGAGTTTCGGTATTTAATCCCAGAGTTAAATCCTGATGGATTTCTTGTTCACACACAAAGCAGAAGACACAAACTGAAGGTTTTTGAACTGTAGGATGGGAAACAAACAAGTAAATTAAAGCATGCCACTAAATGACAAACTTGCTCCAGTTAGCTCTTAATTACATTAATTATTAAGCACAATGAAGAAACGTGAAAGCAGAGGTTTTGACACACATCTCCTTGATTTTCTGTGATGTGAACACAGTGAAAATAAAAGAATGATAAAACAAAATCTTTTTAACAAGTTTTTCATCATAGAACAGTATGTGATAGTTTAATCAGACTCTTAAAGTGAAAAAGTGTAACTGTTTTTCATGGTGGTAACCTGTAGAGTACATTAACAGGAAGAATAGTGATTTTAGTGCAGTGGGTGTTCCTTGTGTAGAATTCCAGCTGTTGTGAAAGCTTAAGCCAGAAAAGCTATCCTGAAACTGGATTGCTTGATGACAGACTGTCAGAATATATTAAGGTTTTTAAGATAACAAGAAATTCTATGTGATAGGTAAAATTGTCTTGTGTTTCTAACTTACTGTGTCATTTTGAATGTTGTGATAGGAGGTGCCTAATATCACTGTGATGTGCTTGATTCTGAAAACTGACTTATTAATTGCAGTACTGCCATTCTCCATCATGGGCAATCTAGTTTTCTTCTCTTAGTTTTCCNGTTAGGCAAAAGTACTGTAAACTATCAGTTTTTTTCAGAGCCAATTAAGAGATTAGCATCATAGTAAGTACCCAGTAACCACCTACATCTTCTGATTTCATTTTCTTGCTCAAGTATTGTTCCCCACAGCTTCTCAGTTTTCTTGAATTTACCTACATGCAAACATATTGCTAAAAAATATATATTATTATTCTTGCTCATTATATGAAGTATATAGTATCAGGAAAACCTGTTCTTTTATGAGGAAAGTTCACTTGTTTAAAAAATGTACTTTAAATTTTTTCAGGCTGAAGAGGCTATCCCAAGGGCAACCTTAATTAGAGCTAGCAGAGAGGAAAAATTAAGCAGTGAAAAGTGCTTAGCTGATACTCATAGAACTTCAAGTTAATATCAAAAATAATAAGGGTAGGTGACTTTAAGGATAATTTCATGAGCGTTTTATTACTTCATCCACTACAACCTCCACTTTTCTGCACACTTTTCAGAATTCTGGTTTAGATAGCTTGCTTTGTTTCTAAGTTTCCTTGCTGTCTTTCAGGTATACACTCTTCCTTCATTTGTTCTTTAGCCCCAACCTTTTTGTACAATAGGAAAGCATCTCACTCAGAAGAGTTGACTCTCAGAGTATGAGTTGAATTTAAAGTACAGTTATTTAACTATATTAGTAGATGACAGAGAGCTAGGGAGAAAATAATTTAGTTAAATTTTATTAATCTATTGGCTGACTTCCTGGCTCTATTTTCTTTTAAGTCAGAATGCTTCTTCTTCTCCCCAGCAATATCCAAGACTTCCTGTACCACTTCATCAGAGGAAAGTTTTTTTCACAGCCTATTTTACTTTGCAATCTAGATATTGTTAGATTTGCTGTACAGTCAGGGAAGAGAGACAGGAGTATGCAGGAGTGGGTGTGCTCCTATAGAATTAAGAATATTTTAGGGATAGGGAAATTTTTCTCTGTCTTTGGGGCAACCTAAAGGATGTAGCCTAAATTCTGGTACTACTCATTAAAGACATTAAAATGCAGTAGAATGAGTTTGGGCTATCTTGAGTCCATCTGACTACTAAACAGACCATTGTCTTGATGTTAATCAAGCTCTAGTTAGAAACATTATCTCTCCAGGTTGACAATGTCAACCATTTTCTGATATCAAACTTTGTGGGGTTTTTGGTTTTACTTTTGGTTTCTTCTGTATTGCTGCTTTCGTTTTGGGGTCACTTTTGTTATTATTTTGGCTTGTATGCTTTGTTTTTTAATATACCCAGAACACTATGTTGGCTAGAAGCTTGGGTTGAGATTTACTTTAGGACACTAGCAGCTGAATCTCAAGTAATGTCTTCATGTCCATCCATGGCATCTCCTTAATAATAATTTCCTTTTATAAGAGAAAATTACAATATAGTCACCATAGACACCTAAGCAGATTTACTAACCTTTAGTTACTAAGATTAATTTACCTGAAGAATTATTCTTCCACCACATTCTCCCTCACTTGATCCCTCCATTCCTGCCTTCTTTCTTTCCTGCCTTCTCACCTTCCTGCCCTCTTCCCAATAATAGCAACCTATTATTATAGAATCACAGAATATCAGGGAATGGAAGGGACATCGAAAGATCATTATGCAGGTTTTAAAATAATTAGTGGTAACTGTGATGTCATGTAATCTAGCTCACCAGCAAGAAGAGATTAACATCTGAATGTAATGCACTTTTGGTATGGAGTTAAAGCAATTTATGAAGAAGCTGCATTGCTCTAAGTAGATATCCATTTTCAGAGAAAAGCAAAAAAAGAAAAAAAAGCTCAGTACACTCTGAAAGAAAAATATATCTTTGCTTGCTACCTATAAGACTACACTGCTCTTTGTTGTCTTTTCTCTTTTTTTTTGTCTTTTTTTTTGTCTTTTTTTTTTTTTTTCTTTTTGTACTGTCCGTTGGTTTTCAGTAGTGATAAACAGGAAAGCAATCTGGAAGAAAAGAATAAAATAAAATGCTGCTTGCAGAACAAACAAAAAGGGAAATCCTCACATAAATGTTATTATGTTTCTCTTTTTATATATGTTTTTTACTTTTTTCCAACTCTTTAAAAAATGTTTTTGAAACTGTATATGATGAGCTCTGGTATGGTGATATATTATCTCAATCAAGGAGCAAGTATTGATCATAAAATATCCTACGCTCATTTACTTTAGCCCTAACTGATAAAATAAATATATATCCATAAAAAAACTCCAACACTTTTGTACCGATGTTTATATGAGATTCACTCTTTCATGTATTAATGTATCTAATACAGGGATATGAATGCACCCCTATCTTTATAAAAAGATAAATGTATTAGGCAAATAAAAAAAAAATCTTTATTAATAAAAATATCAGAATCATTCTACCACTGCTTTGGAGTTTGGCTTTTAGTACATACAGTTTGTCCATGTAGTTTGAATTTGAATCCAAAGGAAGAATCACAGATTCTTGTTAAAATTATTTTCTGAACTGAATCTATTATCATTCCTCACTGTTTCACTGAAAGGTTTGCTCCAATAGCTTTTCGGGTTAGGGAGATGAAAAAACAGGGCATCACCAGGCAGTGATCAGCTCCTACAGGCATAAGAATTGATGGTGCAGAAAAGCTTGCATCCAGCAGCAGTGGAAACAGCTGCTGCCGGCTTGGGTTAAGGGACTTCTTTGCAAACATGACAGGGACAATCTCCATTTACTACAATTAAATGTTCCAGTCTGGCCCTAATAAAACCCATGATTCAGACCAATAAGCATATTTAAAATTCAAATACATACAATTATGATTTGACTGTTAATAATTTTGGAACCTCTTTCACAATTTCATGTGGCAGCTCAAATAGTGACAGCCCACAAGAGTAATTACAAAGACTTCTGTCTCTGAGATTTGAGTAAAACTACTGCAGGGAAAGGCAAAGTGCTTTTGCATTCTCCACATGTGTCTGTGGAGACTTTGTAATGTGTACCCAAGACCTTCATACACAGAAACACACACCAAACATTGTGGTTTCATTTTGTGAAATTTTATACAGTAGTTCTTATGCACACAGGTACATTCTTTATCTAAGAAAAAGAAAAAAAAAACAAACCTCTGTTTTGTCCTCAATTAATCTTATTCATTGCTCTGAAATGGAAAAAAAATTGTTTATGAACCATTGTATGAATCTATGATACAAAAGCACAGACTACTGAGAGAGAAGCTGACCTCTTTCATAGGAGTCACTGTATGAAAAACAGAAGCAAGCATCTGAGATAGATAGCCAATTATCCAGGGAATTTGAAAGGTAAATGAGAGACTTTTTTGTTTTTCTAAGTTATCTGAAATATAAATAAATTCTGTACTTATGTGTGGTGAAGCGCAGTGGAAATAAAAAGGACAAGGATAGGCCTTACATAGAGGCCCTCATAACTGGGGCCTCTATAAGGAACTTGGCATTAATTTCCTGAGGAATCCTGGAAAGTCACATTGAAAGAGGAAAGTATCTATCTTTTTTTTTTTTTTTTTCCTTGCTACTTTGCTATTGTAAAGCAAAAATCATATAACTTGGCTGTTTGCCTAAACTATATCAATAAACCACGATGTGCATACAGCAGCATTTGTAAACATTGCAGTTAATTGGTTTTTTTGGTGGTGGTGTTGTTTTTGTTTTTGTGAGAAAACTGGGAGCTATATCCCTGAGTGGTTTTGTGCCTGCTGCATATTCTTCTCATGCTTAAAAAGGGAAAGGACAGAGGATAAATAGCACTTAGTAATATAGAGATTCTAAACCTTTCTCTACAATTCTTACCCCTCCAAACACATTCTCATGTGGTGTCCAACACCATCAAATTTCACAGATGTCTGCATTGCATGGGCTTAAATAAGAGAGTGAGTAATGACTTGCAAAATAATACGCTTCCTGCTCTATTGAACATGTTAAATAGGCCTGCTATTATTTAACTAAATCAGCTTTTGATCCCACAGTTCAGCCATTTTCTCTGTGCACTGGACGTGCGTAACTGTAATGGCATACCAAACTGTTTCTTGAGTTCCATAGCCTTTTAAGTATGCATTTTTTTTTATCTGTTTCTTCTTTTTCTGATCATTCTTGATACTGTAAAATAAGTTTAATATATGGCAAATATTTTTATCCTGGCAAGAATAAAGGAAAGGAAACCAATATGTTCTATTATTTGTTCTTCTCTCTTCTTCCACCTTTTTCTTTTACTTTGGATTATGCAGAAAGCGATCATGACATTAATCTCAGTCATCACCTACTACGTAATCATGCGCAATAAAACAAGATTATTTGTACCAATGAAAGAAATAGAAGAAAACCCAACCCAGACAAATCTGAACAGAAAGGAAACTTGAATTACCTAATAGCTCCCAGAACTGTATTACGAGTTCTGAGAATGCTTCACCTCATGGCTCAGCAGGATCTCCAAAATACAAAATGCAGCTACAATGAGACACGACTATCACTAAAGCTTTCTGAATAGTGTCTTCTTTTGGTTCCTTTTATTAAAATAATTAAAGTAATGGCAAGGTCCCAGAAACTATTTTTAATCTTCTGCTTACATACTGTATTAGGTAAAATTTCTTCACATTAGGTAAACCTTCTCAGTTCATTGTTTGTTTCCTTCACTTACTTGTTTTGGATTATGAATTATTTTAAGCAAGGCCTTGGTTTTGCAAACAGATTCTGAACATGTTGACACCTTTAGATACTATAGGAAAATTATTACTAATGCTACCCAAAAAGAACACAAAAAATACCATATAGATTTTAAATAGCTATACCAAGTGCCCTATGAATAATTATAAAATATGGGATAATAATGTTGACAGGCCTGAGCACTGACAGATTAGCAAGAAATATAGGCTGCAGGTAAGTGAGAAGCAGTATAATCATATGATCGAGTATGCTGTGGAGAATAAAATCTTTATGAATTTTCAGTGATTGTCCTTCATGAAGTGTATGCTAAAAAATCATATATAGTAGTTGTTAAAAACAAACAAACAAAGCCTAAATAAAATAAGTACAAGGCAAGGGCTTCCTTGTGAACTTTTCACTTTCCGCTTTCCATTTCCATTTGATGGAAATTCTTGTCTGAAAATTCAAAAATGACCCAATGCATGAACAGCTACAGCAGGAACTGAAGAAAAACTGAAGCATGGCAAATATAAAACACTGCTATCAGTTTCAGATATGGTAAAGGATTTTGATCTTATTACAGGGATTCAAGACTATTCAATATAGAAGAAATCATCTATATTATCAGATTGTGAGTCTTTCAAAACTGTTTTTGAAAGATATCTCTAAAATATAAGGAAGTAACAAAATTCATGCATTCACTTCTAGATTACTAATTATGAAGTGTCTGTTCCATCCCTCTCAAAATCATAGAATTATAGATTGGTTTATGTTAAGAGGGACCTTAAAGGTAATCTTGTTCCAACCCCCTCCATGGGCAGGGACATCTCCTACTATACCAAGTTCCTCAAAGTCCCATCCAGCCTGGACTTGAACTAATCCAGGAATGAGGCCTCCACAGCTTCTCTGGTCATCCTGTTCCTGGGCCTCACTACCCTCACTGTAAACAATTTCTTTCTAGTATCTAATCTAAATCTCCCCTCTTTCACTTTAAAGCCATTATCCCTCATCCTGTCACTATACTCCCTGATAGAGTCCCTCTTCATCCTTCCTGTACCCTTTTAGGTATTGAAAGGCTGCTATAAGGTCTCCCGGAGTCTTCTCTTCTCCAGGTTGAACAGTCCCAACTCTCTCATCCTTTCCTCACAGGAGAGGTGCTCCAGCCCTCTGATCATCTTTGTGGACTTCCTCTGGACTTGTTCCAAAATGTCCATGTGATTCTTGCATTGGGGGTTGCATAGTTGGACACAATACTCCAGGACAGGCCCCATCAGGGTGGAGTAGACGGGTAGAATCACCTCCCTGGACCTGCCGGCCACACTTCTTTTGATGCAGCCCAGGATGGCAGCTGGCTGCAAGCCCACATTGCCAGCTCATCTACCAACATCCTCAAGACTTCTCCTCAGGGCTGGTCTCAATCCATTCTTCACCAAATCTGTACTTTTGCTAGGGATTGCTGTGAGACAGGTGCAGAACCTTCTACTTGGCCTGGTTGAACTTCATGAGGTTTGCACAACCCCATCTCTCAAGCCTGTGCAGGTCCCTCTGGATGGCATGTCGACCACACACACAGCTTAGTGTCATCAGCAAACTGCCTGAGGGTGCACTCTGTCCCACTGTCCACTTTGTTGCTGACAAAGTTATTAAACAGCACTGGTCCCAGTACCAACTGATAAGTGGAAAAATAAATTATTCCAACAATAATAATTATAGCTATTGCAAATGTATATCTTAATAAAACTGTGTCCCTGTATTTTATCTCATATATACATATATTTGAAGTACTTAATCCAGCAACTGATGATGTTTATTAATGCTACATAAAACTCAAAAAGGGCAGATCTCCTGAATAAGGACTTATTATCTTCTACAAATCCTGAATCCTGAGCAGTCTAACTTCTTATGGGCAAAAAGCACAAGGGACTCCTAATAGGCTTTACTTACATAAATTTGAAAAAAACATTTTAAAATGTGCTTTATATAATTGGAACTAGAAACCATCATTGTCATGTAATGTCATCTGACCCATTATTTTGAAACTTTTCTTGGTGGTGGTGTTTTTTTGTTTAATAGCTTAAAAACAATGCAGTACAGTATCTATAGAATTTGTCATTGAAAATATTCTCATAGAAAACATCTCTCACTGTAGCTTGGTAATTAATATGTGCTATAAAAGGCTATTGAAGAGTCAGCTTGGCAATAGATTGCCTCTCAATGTAATCTTTCTCCTTTTTTCTCTCAAGTTATATTTTTGTACATTTGTTTGTTTGTTTTAAGATAAATTGTTTCTGGAAAACGTGAATAATTGTTGGGTTTGGTTTCTTTTTTTATCATCTCAAAATATTAAAAAAACCCTCCAACACACAAATGCTCTTTAATTAATAAAATATTAAAGGGTATTCATAGAGAATCTGTTCAAGAAAATAAATCTTAAATATTTTGTGGATTCCTTGTGACTCATATAGACTTATCAAGAACAGGTTAATTTCATCCACCCACCACTTTTCTCAGAATGGTAATGAATGTTTAAATTAGTTTATCTAGTATCTATCCTAAACTCCCTAACAAATTATTCACTGGCACCAGTCACCTTAGCAGGTCAAAGTCAACTTTTAATTCACCTAAGTGAATGCTTATTCACTTCATATCTGAGAGGGCAATATCAGCTACACAACAGCTTTTGTGCAGGATGGTACTATTTAGTCAGAATGAAAACAGTTCAGAGGAACAACCTTTCCTAAAAAGTAAACTCTTAGAGATTAGTTTCCTGGGAAGGAACTTCTGCAGGCCTGTGTCCTATTTTAGACGTTTGTATTGTATTTCTCCAAATTTAATCCTTGTAAACCATTGGAAAGATTTATGGATTAGGAGTGCAGTTAATGTAGAAGGACAAATAAAACTTTTAAAACATTACAGCCAGGGGTAGGGATATTTCTAAATTGCAGCCTTCATTTCACCTTCAGTGACTTCACTTCTCTTAGTCACTACTGTGAAAAGAATGTGTAGTGCTATTTGAAAAAGAAAAAAATAATCCTGGCCCAACCGAAGTCTACATGGTCCACAGTTCATTGTAAGCTTGTTCAGGTCTGTGTGACCTAATGGAAGCTGCATGAATACTATTTAAAATCAGAATTGGAATGAGATCATTTTATGGTGTTTGAATTGGTTTTAATTCATAGCCCAGGTTTGAAATTAGCAGTCTTCTCTCCAGGAATAATGCTGGGCCTCCTTACAAGTTCGTTCTGTTTCTCTCATTATAAGACAACTAAGGTTCATTATAAGACAACTAAGACATCTAAAGATATCTATGTTGCCATAAGGTCCTTAGTATGTAATATCACCTTAACTTCGAAATTGTACACGCCACATAGCGAGCTCAGTGAAGCTTGGACAGTGATGTCAGGTATTGTCTTCTTTGCCTGCAGTAATACAGCCTTTGACTGGTGACCTATTGCCATATATCACATTAGCTGTAATAGAAACAGTGAAGGAGGAAGAAAGAGCAATTTTATGTTGCCCACAGCAGGATCAGTCTGCCACATTCCAGGGTCTTGAGTAATAAGAGACATCTACAAAACAGTTTGTATTGTAATTTCAAGTTTACATAACTTATTAAGAACACTAGACATAGAAAACTTTTGCTTAATAATGATCTGGTGTACCTGAATAGTTGTCCAAATTTTAATTCTGTATGATCCCATGTTATTGCTCTCCATAAAATGTGTATACTCTGTGTCTTCTCAGCTGATCAAAAAAATCACCAAACTGTAAACTGATGTAACCCTCCATTGTTCAAAAATCCTTTCTGGACTGTCCTCTCAGCAGCCTGAAATTTATGAAAAAAAAAATATTTCCCTTGGAGTTTCTCATGTAATCTCTAACAGCAAGATTTTCATCAAAAATAGTAATGGATGTTGTTGGTTCTTTGTGCAAATGTTGTTTCTACAATTTCATCTTACTACTGTTGTGATACTTTCCTAAATAGGTAGTGCATAGGTTTATAATGCTGTAGGAAATGAACTGGCAGTTCTCTAACAACCAAGTCTGAACATTCTAGGGGAAATTACTTGCATGTACTGTAACATCCAGGGCAAAACTATTTATCTGTTGATTGTTCTGGCAGAAGCTTGCACTGGTTCTCACTTTTTGATGCTCCAAGTTCTCATGAACTATTTACGATAAATATGATTTACTCTCCAGTAATTTCACCTAAAATTTAGGAATTACCATAATCTTAATTTTCCATAGAGATGAGGATTGTTGTTTTTTTCCCTAGATATTTGGGGAATTTTCTAATTTTGAAGCGTGAAGAAGAAGTTTGTTATCACTTGCATAACTCTGTGACTTCAATGCTTATACTTATTTTTCCCATGCACATTTGGAAATATTTCTTTATTTCTAGGTCATTATCTTTAGTATTATGTTTCAACCATGGTGACATATCTTGTAAAGTTCCTTGCAAATTCCTGTTCTATGCCCCTTTTGGTGTCATCCGGTACTACTGAGAAGTGATGACTCCATTCTCTTTGAACGCTGACATTAAAATAATTGTGCGAAACATTTATATTGTCCCTTACTCTTCTCATCACTAGACTAAACAGGTTTACCTCCTTTGATCCCTCTTCTAGGGGCATGTAACACACCTTCGCCATTTCGATAGCAGTTCTTGAATCTTTTCCTCATCCCCTTCAACTGGACTAACCAAAATTCATGCAGTGTTCTAAATGTGGTCTCCATAGCACCATGTAGAGGACAATGGTAATTTCCCCTCTTCTACCATACATTTCTGTTAGTCATATATGCAGCTTCTCTTATTTACTCTGAAAAGAAACTGTTGATTCTTGCTTACGTTGATACATGTCCATAACTTCTACATCTCTTTCAGCAGGGACAGATCAAATATTCTCAACAGATTTTTTTGTAATTAAGAATACAAGACATTTAGAGTTTTTTCAACATGACACATATAAAATGCAGACCAGGGGATAGGAATATTAGACAGCAATGATACACAGGGAGGCTGAGGTTGGAAAGCGCTTCTGGAAGCTATCTGCTCCAAGCTCTATTCAAATCAGGGCCAGCCAGAGCAGGTTCCTCAGTACTCACTGAGTCAGATTTTGATATTTCCAAGGATCAATACATCACAAGCTCTCTGGCTATTCTAGTGTTGGCCCCTCACAGCATTTTTGTTTTCTTTTTAAGTATGATGTTTTCTGTATTTCAGTTAGTGCCTCTCCTCTTGTCACTGGATGTAAATGAGTAGAACATCTTCTTTAGAGTCTCCCTGAAGGTATTTATCCTCATAGATAAAATCCCCCTGAACCTTCCCTCTTCATGCTCCCATCTCTCTCAGCCTCTCCTTATATGCCTATTCATCTCCTAATGCCCTATTCATCTCTGTGGCCTTTTGCTGGACTTAATCCAGCATGTCCATGCCTCTTTTTATGCTGTAGACCCCAGCACTGCCCCCAGAACTCCAGATGTGTCTCACCAGAGCTGAGAAGAAGGGAAGGATCACCTTACTTGACTTGCTGGCAAGTATCTTTCTAATGGAATCTAGGTTGTTGTGGGCCTCCTTTGCTGCAAGAGTACATTGCTGGTTCATGGTCAGCTTGCTGTCCCTCCCTAGGCCCTTCTCTACAGAGCATCTTTTTAGCTGGCCAGACCCAAGTCTGTACAGCTGAATGGAGTTATTAGTCCCCAGATGAAGGACTTGGTATGTCTCTTTTCTTGAACCACGTAAGGTGCCTGGTGGACTGTTTCTCCAAACTTTCACAGTTCCTCTGAATGGTAACACAAGCTTCTGGTATATCATCCACTCCTCTGAGTTTCAGATTACCTGAAAACCCAATGAGAGTACACTTTGACCCATCAACTTGTCCATTAATGAAGAAGTTACACAGTACTAGCCCCAGTATTGACACTTAGGCTTCCAATTAGACTTTGTGCCACTGATCGCCACCTCTGGACCTGGCCATTCAGACAGTTTTCAGTCCAGCTTATTGTCTGTTTAACCTTACAGTAACACCTTTTCATGAGGATATTATGGGAGGCAGTGTCAAAGATGTCCGTTAAAATCTATTTTTATTGCATTTAAATAAAATTTCTTCCAGAAACTGTATTATTTTATGTTCTTTCTGATATATCAAGTGGCCTGTGGGCAGACCATTGATTAGATATTCATCAGATATATGGATCACAAAGCCTGATTATTCTAACTCTTTGCTGTATATCAGCATTGGAAATTATTTATAATTATGATTCCTGTCTGAAAGAAAACGTATTGTCCCCTGATTGACAAGCTCTCTTCTTAGATCTGTTTGTGTTTCAGACATATTACAGATATGGTAATTCCAGGAAATGTCTGCTGTGATTGTGTTCTTATTATTTATAAAGACAGTTACAATGATAGTAACCAGGTAGAATTTTTAACAATTATAGAGATGGTTGTGCATCCCTTTTTTAAACTTAGTGTATCTCTTTTTACTCTATCCTATTTATTATAGAAAATCCTCAACGATATTATGTTTCTTCTACTGATGTTCATGAGAGATAGTCCATTAAATGAAAAAAACCTCTAAACACTGGTGAAATGTACTGTATTTTTAATATGACATTTCAGACATTTGATGAATTCTTAATAAGTGCTCTTCAAGTTCAAGTAGATATGGACAGATCTGTAAATCTTCAGCTGGTTGTATGTAACACATTGAAAGCTCTCCCTGGTGGAAGGGGCAG
Source organism: Nycticryphes semicollaris (assembly GCA_013400055.1). Lineage (NCBI taxonomy): Eukaryota > Metazoa > Chordata > Aves > Charadriiformes > Rostratulidae > Nycticryphes > Nycticryphes semicollaris. The sequence continues at coordinate 80,660 of VXBJ01003364.1, read as the reverse complement.
AAGTTGTTATCCAGCAACACCAATCATTTATCATTGTGTCTCCACAGAATCAAGTTATGCCCTGGAAATGAACTGTAAACAGAAGGCAGATGAACTTCCAAAATTCTAGGTACAATTGCGTAAGGATAATAATATTACGACAAATACAATGAAAAAAATTAGGTCAGTTTTTGTACTCTTTATATATATTATATATATATAACACAGTAGTTATTCTTCCAGCAAGAAGTCTCCTTGAACCCACACCCTTTAACAGGTTGGATTAAAAAAAGCTCTATACTAAACATTATTCTCCATGGTGCACTCACATTGCAAAGTATCTATTCTGGAGAAAGAGAAGCTTCAGATTCTTTTGCTTTCCACCTTTTTTTGAAACTATGTATGATTCCTAACAATACTTAATCTCTAAACATAAGCCGCTTCCCTAACTCTTGTATTGTTTTTGTAAAGGGATTAATCTCTGTATTCCTTCCATTGCAAAGGTTATAGTCCTTAGGTTTTGCACAAAGTTTTGATATAAAAAATATGGAAAAATAGAAGGTGTTTAGATCAGAAGATATTTTTGTTACTGTATTTGCTTTTTAACAGAATTTAGTATTACTTATAATAAGACTTCCATAATAAACAGTACAGGAGAAGATGTTCCTTTCCCTATTCCCCATTTTGATGTACAGAGTAGAACTAGTTGTTTTGGTTTTGGACTTACATACACAACCTAATGAAAACTATAAAGTCAGTTATGGGCAGTTTTCAGAGGTTCATACACAGTTATGTGTGTGATAAAACTATCTGACCTGTGTGCAAACTATGTCATTAGTTCCTCTCAAGGTTGTATTCAAACTCATCAAAAGTTGGCTGCTTGTATTGACAGCCCAATGTTGCTTTCATTTTCAAGGCCACTGATAGCATATTTTGATGGTATATTAGAAAACCTTCAGCATATGGTCCCCAATGATGTTTTCTCATATGTGAGGTTTAGCAATCTCAAAAAAAAATTATCACACATAATAGAAATGGTATAGAAATTGTTTATTAAAAGACAATAGGTATCTCTGTCAGTATATACACATATATGTGTGTGTGTAATTACTAATATTTCTGTAATAATTTGTCCTTAAAATCAGTATAGAGTAGTACCTGTTCAAGGTACTGTCTATGTTTAGGACTAGTGGTCACATGGAATGAAAATAAGAATTAAGTGTTGAATATCAAAAATGGAAAAAACATGGACCAGTGAGTATCAGATGTCAAATCTTACAAACAAAGGACTTACAATGTCAAAAAGAATTTTTCCACTTCAGTATAATCTTTAGGCATGTGGAGGATTCAACGTGAATCTGTTACTGAATGACAAACAGAAGATGAATCCATCCAATCCCCAAGCCATTACAGTCATATGCCAAGTGTCACTTTTTGAGGATAAGGACAGAAGTCTCAAAGCAAGATGCTGACAAAGAGAAATGTTGTACAAAGGATCTAACATATTAATATTCCCCTAAGTGGGAATATTACACAGGCCAAAAGAAAAACCATGACATATCCTACTCCTGGGGCAGCCCTCTCAAACCTTGCTGCATCTCAGAAATCCTGATCAGAATAAAATAGAAGTAAGATTTGTCACCTAATCAAAATTAAATCTGCCATATGAGCTAATCACCTCTTTATTCTCTCACCTCTGATGCTAAGCAGAAATTCGAGGATAGTTGGTCAGTATATGTAATACATGAGAAAATTCGAGTGAAATTTGATCAGCAACATAACATACGTGATGATGTCTAAAACAACCTTAACTGAATTAAATAAAACAAATAAAGGAATAAGTAAAATACATATGGTACCACATATTTAATTAATTAAAATAAAAATTAAGCAAATTAAGCTTCCCGTTTCACATTATAAGTAAGTTCTATAGGCTATTATGTGATCAGTTTTACATATATGTGTAACAGAAGAGAACACCTACTAGGTAATGATAGAAAGAGGGATCGCAAGTAGTTACCCCAGATTACATCTGCAGGAATCAGCAAACATCACTCAGTGCTTAATAGTCATTCAGATCTAGAAAGGCACACAATAAACCTCCGAGATACAGGGAAATTATTGTCCACCAGTAGTTTTGTCCCAAAATGATGATTAGAAACTGAAAGAGGGAACAACATTATTCCAGTCTCTGAAATTCTCATTCTTCGCCGATTGCTTTGATAATTGCTTTATGCATCTGTATTGGCAGATTGGCCTCAGTGATCCCTGATTTTCAGGCAGTACACACATCATGCAGTCTTAAAGTGGAGGTGCTAAAGTCCCTGGATCGGAACCCTCTTTGGTGTCATACTTCCTAGAGGATCAACTACAAGCAGTCTAGCAAGTAACATTTCCTGGCGAAAAAAACAAACCAAACCAAACCAAACCAAACCAAACCAGTTACTCCCCGTGGTGAGTAGGAATAAAAAGAGGCATTGTGGGCTCCAGTTGCAGAAGAGATTTTTCAATTAAATATTAGAAAAACTTAAAAACTATGCTAATAGGCAGAAGAATGAGTTGCAGGGGATAAAGTGGAATTGGTCTCAGCAGAGGTACTCAGTTTAGGGTTTGACACCCATTCATAAACAATGTGTTAGGGGTCCTGAAAGCAAACTTGATAGACTGCACTAGTTTTGACCAAATGAACCTTCAAGCTCAAATCATTGCTGTACGTGATTCTGTGCCATGTGAAAGGAACGCATTCTGTCGATTCCAAAAAGAAGCTTTTTGTTTTCGTAAAACAGTGTGCTGTACACTGAGGGAATGAGTTGGAAATAGGAGGTGGTGCAATCCTGAAACATTCTGTTTACTGTCATGAAGTGGTTATCCTGATATACATTCTAGGTAAGTATGTTGCCTAAATTCTTCCTTTATTTGTTACTAATTCATGATGTATATAGGTTTCTAGACACAAAGTGGTGAATAAAACTTTTAATTTAACTACAGGGTGGAACAGCAAGAAGTGAGACCTTCCTTATATAGTCTCATCATTGTATTAAACTTCCAACTGAGAAGGTAAGAGGAAAGTTAAGTCTCCATACTCAGCCAGCATCCTACTGGGGGTACATGTGGATAACTTTTACTACTTGTAGCATGCAGTCTATCACTTTTTCTAAACTAATGTTATCAAATATTTGCTTATCATTAGTGTTCTTTCCCCCTAAGGATAGAAAAGATAAATTATTTTAAAATATTGTATGATTTTGCATACAAACACCTCTATTCTGAAATAAGTTCTGCATATATATTTAATCAAAAAACCCATAAGCAACTTGCAGTAGTCATTAGGAATACATATGCACACAGAAATATATCTGAAAAGATATTTTTAAAGAGTAGAGTCTTAAACACAGTTTCTGGCTTTGAAACAATTTATTTTCTCTATGTATAACTCAGCGAAACCACATTAAATAAGCTAACTAGTACATATAAGCCCCAACCAAAAGCTGGCATTAAACCCTTGCATGCTGTTCTGTGTGATTCAGAATCTAAACCCAGACATAGATGTAGAAATCTGCAGAAATCTCATGCGTAGTTACACTACACTGATGTAAATCAGTCATTTTCAATGGAGCTACTCTTTAATTAGATTTCTTATTTATGTTTATTATCACATCCATCCTCTCTGAAGATGATACTCATATCTGGTAAGGTAAGCCAAAACCCCATGCCTGCACACCCCTGAATTGATTCTTGCAGCATGAAGCTGGCTCTGTTAAAACATATATTTCAGTTATTGAGTTATATTTTAAATCTGACATCTGGTCCATACAGTCTGACATTTATTGGATGATTTTATTTTATTTCATATATGTTAAATTTTAAATTGCTACCTTTAGGTTTTCTTGCCTTTGCTTTCCTTATCTCCTCCAGCTTTTTCTTTTTACATTCAGGTATTGATGCAGTTTCACCCTGATTTGCAACTTCAGGCGTTGTCCATCTTGCAGGAATACTGTCAGTGCTCCCTGAGGCACGCAATTCTCCCTGTCAGCTTGCTTCACAGACCCAGCAGAACTGAACATTTCATAAACTGATCACAACCAATACTTACCTAACAACAGTTCATTTTCATGACAGTCCTGGAGTATGCTGAAGCACATTCTGTTATTTAATTCTTATTCATCATTCTGCTGCATGGTCAGAGAGTATACATACGGCTTCTTGGATTATAAACTAGGCTCTAATGAAAATTTGGATTTCTTTTACTGCAGGCATGAAAAATATCTTTGATTTTCATATGAAGACCCATTTGATATTGAAATAAAATATATTTCCAACACTACTGTCTCTCTTCCATTAGTTTCTAGGCCTACCTTGCTGCTTGTATGGCCATGTGATAGTAAAAATGCCAGAGAAGTTCTCTCATTCTATGTAGGCAATATTGGTATTTCCTACTAATGATATAGTTANTAATATGATATATATAATATATATCTAAAGATAATAATATATAAAATAAAAGAGTACATGGAATAGGTATTACTCATCTCATATTCTGAATGTTTGCCTTGCTCCACCAGTTTCTATAATAGCAAGTATACAAATAATAATAAAAAAAATCTACTTGTGTCATGACAATTATAAAGGAAACTGTCATGTTTTGTTCAGCTCTGAAGTTACAGTAAAAAAAAGCATCCAAAGGGTTAAGCTGAAAATCAACTGTAAGGCGAAAAGAAGGATGAAGAAACTTGGAGTTAAAAACTTGGGAGGAATCTGTGATTCCTTGGAGTTCTTCATAGATTTGCTGAGATGTTGGGTTTTTTTGTTGTTTTGTTTCCCCATTGCCAGCCTTCCCCAGTGCAGCCTAGTCTTCGCTTTTTGGAACCTGAGAATAAAGAATTACATTTTCTTCTGTTGTTTTTTTCTTTTATTGTTTCAAAAGCCTGCTACTAATTTTTACTCAAGGATTCATAAAACCTACATTTATATACATACCTGTAATCTTGTTCATTACAAGAGAATTCTACTCAGTAGTAGCTTAACAGTCTACTAACCAGGGAAATGCAGGTTTCATTTTTAATTTCTGTTGCATATGAAGACTAGTGAAAGATGATTCAGCTATTCAGCCACAGAGAGTTGCTATCTATCATTTGCACTGAAAAGACAGATTTGTTGGATATCTTTTTTGTTTCGTCTGAAGTGACAGTTAACACCTGTAAGTTTACTGAAAAGAGTTTAGATTTCTATATAAAACAAGATTAGAGAGAAAAAATATGTGAAATTAGTTGAACTAAGATAAAGTTTTGAAATGTGCTGTTGGACGAAGCTTTGCCTCTCTGTTAATGGAGCTGTAGGACCATACCTATAGTGTTGGAAGAAACAATGCTCATAATCATTCCTGCCACTAATGCCAACAAGCACAGAATAATCTGCATACTTACTATTCCATTCCCTGACCCTCCAAACATAGCAGTCATATCTAAAATAGCTGTTACATATGACCTTTGTGCTAACACATGAAGCGAGCACAGAAATTGTTTAGGAGAGTAAACATTTAGTTAGGCCAAAAGCCTACCAAAGATCATTCTAGCAATTAACGATACAGAGAGCTGAGCTCAGTAAACACGAATGCTCTCTGGCAATACATGGCTTACTAGTACATAAGTTTCCTTAAGGAATGTATGCTTTAGCTGCACACACATTTTCCTACATTTTACATGTAAAGCACTGTGTTCCTGTAATTCTGCATCTAATGTTTTTTTTCAAAACTAGGAGAATATGGATTTTATTTTTTTTTTCACCAAGACAGAAGAGTTTCCATTGCTGCTTTATATATTTACAGTAATTCATTATATCTGCACTACCTACCTACTATAAACTCAGTGGTTCTCTTTGTCAGTCTCATCAGCTATCAGAAGGCCACAGTAACCAGATTATGGATGAATTTGGGCTAACTGCTATTTGGTCTGTGTCTGGCCCTTGCCCTTAGGACAATTTTGTCTAGTGTACAGAGTATCGTGGAAAAGATGAGGAAAACAATCTGATCAGTATTCCTTATCTTAACATCGAAACATATCCACCTATCCGGTCTCCCACAACCCAAAACAGAGTCCCACTGCTGTCACTGCATCTCTTGAGAGTACTGCTGGTGGGATGAGGATGTGACACTTTGCAGGAGTTGCATTATCCTTACATCTTTATTTCTTGGAATTGACAATGGCTGCCTAGTGTTGCCATCATACAGCAACTGTCTTCCTTTTGTGGCCTTCATTCAGTGGCAATCTGACTCTCTGGTGCAGTGTTGAGATGGCAAGTTTAATTGCTTTTCCTGCTGTTGCTATTCCTGTTGCTGCTATTTTCCATGGCTCCTTGTTTCACGTTGGGAAAAGATGTGTGTAATAATGGAGAGGAGGTGGTAAAGAAAGCTTCATTGGGAGATACAGTAAACAGCCTTGGAAAATTTAGACATCAGCAATACTTGATGTTTCCACAGTTGAAACCTGACATTTTGATACGTATTTTGTGCTTAAAGACTGGTCCACTATCTTGCCCTAATTCCTTTTTCAAACTCTGCTGAAGTCTTTCCCATTGAACTCAGGAAAATTTTATTCCCAATTTCAAAGCAGTACAGTTATCTCCTTACTTGGTCAGTATTGAGCTAGTGCCTCACAGGGTGCTATGAAGTATAGTTCACCTTTCTGCAGCATCCTAAACCTAATACTGATTGAATTATAGTAGATATAACAGATAATATGTAAGAGGCTGAAATGCTTCCCCCCCACACTTCTTTTTTTTTTTCCCTGAGACTTCATGAAAAAGGTTGATTGTGGCCAGAGGCTCAACACAAGTAAAATTAACAACATGTAGGTACAGACATAGGCAAGAATGGAAAGAGAGAGAACAGTTTAGAGTATTTAGGTAAAGCTAGAAATACTTAAGACTGCAGGGCTTGAAGAAATTTATAGTAGAGCAATTGCAGGACTTCACCACTGCTACTTATAATCTTAGAGAAATGCAAAGGTTTGGTTCAGGTATTAGAGAACTAGATAATGGCACTCCTCAGATAAATCATATTTCATAAAAGGGAAAAGAGGAACCTGTGAAAATCTGTACTAAATAACTAAAAACAATGCACAAAAAGATGCTGTTAGCTAACTATTAAACAAAAAGTGTGTAAGTACAAGGAATACAATAGTGAAATAAAAATCATAAATTACAGATTTATCAAAAGCAAACTATGGAGAACTATCTCAATTTCATTTTTTGAGAGGTGAGAAGGATGGGGTAGAGTTGACAGAAACCCACAGGAATCTTTATTTAGTAAAAGTTGTTGACATAAACTTCCAAGTAAACCAGAACAACATGTTCCAGATATAATGATTGGAAAGTGGATGAGGTGAAAAAAAAAAAGAAAAAAAAAAAAAGATAAATAAATATAAATAATAATAAAAAAAACATCTTCATGAATAGCTATCTTTTCAAATTGGAAAAATATTTCAAGTGAGGTGTCCCAGGGCACACCTCCACTCCACAACGCAGTGCTTTGTTACAGGGAGCTGAGCTAATGCAATACTATTCAAAGGCATTCTTAGGAATGCAGTGTTGATTACTTGGTTTACAGTTACACCTGTAAATTTGAGCAAATTTGAACATAATTTACTCAAAGCTAGTAGAAGTATGTCTATCTATCACTGCATTACACTGCATATCCAAGGAACTTGTCTTGGAAAAAAATACTGTTTATTATTTACATTAATATCTTGTATGGTGAAACAGAAAAACCCACTTAAATATGTGGGCTGTCACCAATCTTGGCGGGATTATAAAATATATGAAGAATAAGATTAATACTTAGAATGATCATGATCAATCGGAGAAATGGGCTGAAACTATAAAAGTAAATCCAATGTAAAAATAGGACAAATAGCACACTGAAAAGAAATCAAACGTGGAAATCAAAAATGGAGATCTAGATGAATCAAACTGAGCATGAATAAAAACATGAGGTTAATCAAAAAAACAAGTCTCATTTTGAAGTATATTAAGAAAATGTCTGTAAACAAGGAAGCTGAATATGTCCTCTCCCCTTAACAATAGTAAATCCTTAAAACAGAACCTGGGAATTATTTGCAATATTCATAGAGTCTCTTTCTTAAAAAGTATCCATTGCACTCTTTTTTTTTATTTATTTATTTTACTTTTCCTTTCTCATATGATAGAGAAAAGAAAACAAAGGTGCTCTGACTTGTATGTCTAGGATATGTGGAAGGTAAGTCTTTTAATTGTCTCATTTTGTCTTGTTTTGGAGCCCTTTAAAAAAATTCAGCTTGAAGCAATTAGAGAAACTACACAAACTTATAGGACACTTAGATGCAGCGGTAAAAGAAGACAAATCTTATCTGCTTATAAAATGAGATCTATAAAAAAAAGATTAAAGAAACCGGAATCGTTTGATCTAGAAAACTGAAGCCTGGTTTAGCCCATAATACCAGTTTTCAATTGCATTAAGGGTAGCTACTAAAAGGACAGCAACTAGTTGTTTTCCAGATCAATGAAGAGCAGGACAGAAAAATGACGTATTTAATTTTCACTCAAGCATGTTTCCATAAAACGCTTAATTATCTTATTCTGGGAGCCCGGCATATAAAACTGACAGAATAATTTAATATTCAGCACACAAAGAAAAGTGTACCAAAATTACATCCATGCATTTCTACTGGACTCCCTGTAGGATAAAGTGGACTGTAAAATGAGTGTGGGTATCAAAGTCTGGTCCCACTTGAGCTATTGGCTTTGCTGAGATATGGCTGTGAAATTATCCCAATTACACGATGGAAATGCATATTTTTCCCTGGGTCAAATCCCCAGTAATCTTGTAAGTTTAGTATAAATGCTGAAGAAAGAAAATTCAAATTAATCTAACAAACGTTTAGTGAAATCAGAATGCAATTTGAAGCAGAAGTTCAAAATACACTTCAGAAAATCAAAAGGAACTTGATAGTTTAATACAGCCTCATACTGGAATAAAAATAAAAGGAAAATACAAAGAGAATTTCATCACTTTGATGTGTGAGAGAAATATAAACTTCTACTAAAAAATAGCATACACAATTTCATGTAACCAGTGTAATGGTAAATGACATACCCACCGTTGTGGTACCTTGCACAGGTAAAATTACCTGTGAAACTACACAAAGAATAATATATTTCTCATTTTTCCTTATAAATTAAATTGAAATGTTTGTTGAAATTATCTTTTCATGTCTGTCTATCTCCTTCTGCCACAGCCTGTTTCTTCTCCCTTTTTTTTTTCTTCTTCAGTCGAGGCTTGCCCATACTGAACTCTTCCTGGCAGAAAAAAGATGAATAAAAACAGGGAAAAAGATAGAGAGATTTTCTGATCAGGCTTCTGTTTGGCACAAGGTAATTCCAAAGCAAAAGAGCAGACAAAAAGATGTTTTAACCTCTTACTGTCCTGAGGTCTCACTTATGAATCCTGAACCATAATGACTTCTCATTGTCACAACACAAAGCAGTCCTTAAGGAATCTATCAATCGAATGAGCCTTACACACTAGTACTGCAGTACACATTGATCTGATTATGAGAAGGACCGGTGTGTCATGTATGGTATCTAATATGTAATGTGATTAGTTTACTTTTTTTTTATCCGCTTTCTGAATCAGTTATACTCACCCTTCACCTGCATAATTTGCTCATTTTGCTCACTGGTTTAGATCATCTTGATGTTTTCCATCCAGCTTCAGGTTTTCCCTGTGTAAATATAACTCTTTGCTAAAAGGGGTAATTACCTCAGCGGAGAAGCTGATGAAGACTATATAGAAACTCATAGCAAATGGCTGTTCATTTAAAGAAACAGAGACCAAACTATTTTTCTCTTTTTAACAGTAATTTCTTAGCTGAAATCCTGGTAAATTATAATTGTAAATACGTGATGTAATTTGCTTTCTGCTAAATGTTCAAGTCTTGTATGAAATGAGTAAATTGCTTTAGTTGTCAGAGTATGCATCTGATTTCTGAGATTAGCAGAAGGAACAAATTGCTGTTGCCCATTCACAGGGAGCAGAAGCGTTGGTCATTTCATTCGTAGTGATATGTCCAGTTGTCAAGGCCGTAGTTTGAAAACCTGTGCTTCCTTTTTTCTTTTTTTTTTATCGTTTTATATGTAACCACAGATATTGAAAGCATTTTAAAGCAGCAAAATGTGTAGGAGAAGAGATCATCCCCCATGCTTGTGAAACTGAAGTTATTTGTGGCGACAGCACTAAATGACCATTTCCACAGTGATGGAATGGAGTGCTTGTGGCTGAGCCAGGGGCTGAAATGCACAGGAACAAGCTTTTCCAGTTCAAGGCCCAGCTGCAAGCAGCAGTAAACTTTGCTCCTTGTGGCCCTTTTGTTGCTTTTGAAGCCTTATGCATACATAAAATGGGATTTGGCTAACATAAAAGCTAACTTATAGATACCTTACCTTGCTGCAGGCTCCCTTTATATATGTTGGAGAGATGCAGATACCTTCACAGAGCAATGCATTTCATGCGACAGATATCTGTATGACTGGCCAGATTAAACTTTTTGGAGATGGTAACCATAGAACCATTCTGAGAGGATATAGTTTTCCCTCCAAAGAGGCATTTTTATCTACATTAAGTATAATGGAACTGTGTTAATATTGGTCTTATATCCTTACAAAGGTAAAAAGCCTACGTAATTTTGGTCATTTTACATTATATTTTTCATTTGGGATCCTCCATAAAGACTTTAGATTGTGGTTTGAGAAAACACGACATATGAAATATTCCATAGAAACTACAGAACAGGATAAAGCAAAGAAAAGATTAAAAAAAAAATAAAAACCTCAGGTTGATATTCAGTTCCTTAGGTAACAGATTTAATACATTCCTGAAAGACACAGAAGAAAGCAGAAGGTCATGTAATTGTAGCCAGATAATTGATTAAGCCCTGATATTGCAAGTTGCTTATTGCAGCTGGATCACTTTGTTTACACAAAGGAACCAGTGAATTCCACTGGGAATATTGCAGCATCAATAATAATAATCATAATCATAAGTATACAGCTTATACCTTATTAAAAAAAAAAACAACCAAAAAATCAGCCTCAGAGGATACAATCGTGTCAGAACTTCTTTCCATATTAACTTAATAATAATAGTTGTAATAATAATAATAATAATACCCAGGTAACTATAGACCGGTCAGCTTCACCTCTATCCCTGGAAAGGTGATGGAACAACTTATCCTTGGCACTGTCTCTNTCTCCCACAGTATCCTCACAGCTAAACTGAGGAAGTGTGGCCTGGATGATCAGATAGTGAAGTGGATTGTGAACTGGCTGAAGGATAGGTCAACATGATGGAGTCTAGTGGGAGGCCTGTATCTAGTGAAATTCCTCGAGGATTGGTACTGCGACCAGTACTATTCAATTTATTTATCAACAACTTTGATGAGGGAGTGCACTATCAGCAAGTTGCTGATGACACAAAACTGGGAGGAGTGACTGACGTCAGAAGGCCTTGTTGCCATCCAGCGAGACCTGGACAGGCNCATCTCCTGTACGAGGAAAGACTGAGGGAGCTGGGTCTCTTTAGCTTGGAGGAGACTGAGGGGTGAATTTATTAACATTTATAAATATGTAAAGGGTGAGTGTCAGGAGGATGGAGCCAGGCTCTTCTCAGTGACAGCCAAAGATAGCACAAGGGGCAATGGGTGCAAACTGGAACATAGGAGGTTCCACTTAAATGTTAGGAAAGGCTTCTTCCAGTGAGGGTAACAGAACACTGGAACCAGCTGCCCAGAGAGGTTGTGGAGTCTCCTTCTCTGGAGATATTCAAAACGCACCTGGACGCGTTCCTGTGTGACCTGATCTAGGTGTTCCTGCTCTGGCAGGGGTATTGGACTAGATGATCTTCCAGGTTCCTTCCAATCCCTGATATTCTGTGTTTCTGTAATTTAAGGATGTGATTAATCCCATTTGGGCCTCAAATTACTAATATCAAGAAGTAGATAAACATCTGTTACCTTAGATAGTGGCACCCAAGTCACTGAATTCAATGGGGGTTGCTAAAGACTGAAATTCTTCTCACCACACTTTTTATATTTAACAATTATGCATCTAATTTAAACAAGTTATATAGTATCTCTCCTCTGGAGAGGGTTAATGGAGTGTCTTTCTGGAGCAAGATTCACTTGACTCCAGCAGAAGTGCTTCAGGCTGAATTTCCCTATCATGTGAGCTGGACAAGCTGAAAGGGGTTCTGCCATGTCTTTCTACCTTCCCCTGTGGATTCCTTGTTCTTGTACTAGGAAAAGGATTTAGGCAACCAGTTTGACTGAACAGCTTGAAACTAATCACTGTTCTGCTGGGTTAGTTTTAAACTGAGCCTCTTCCTTGGAGAAGTGAGAATTGATTCTAGAGACAGAAGTAAAGATAAGACTGCCCACTTTTTGGCAGAAGCTCTCAGTCAGGTTGGATTATAATGTTATGGCGTAGCTGCTTAATGTATGGATTTTGTTAACTTAGTTGATTTAAGATCAGTCTGTTTCCAACAGTGATATTTTTCTCTCCTCTTCTAGCCTTTGTCTTTCTTTTTGTTGTTTCCTTAATATTGGCTGTATCTTGTGGAAGGAGGAAGGTGATGGTGAGAAATACATATATGCAAATTGTTCAATTCACTCCACAAGTCAGTGAGTGTTATATCCAAAATGCAGAAGAGAGTAAGAAAGAAATGGCCAAAAGGTGGTGTGCAAAAAGTGCAGGATCATAACTTCCAGTGGAAATTTATGTTGCAATCACCTTCCACTCATAACAAAATGTCAGGGAAAAATATTTAGGAAAAAATGTCTTCCAGAGTTACCTGTCTCTTCAGTGATTATAGAGAAATAATTGAAAATTAGTTGGGATTATTTACCTGAGGTATTGTGATATGGATCCCTTCTTACATGGCAACAGAAGCTGTCATACAGAAGTTTAACTTTCTTTTTATCTCTATTTCTTTAAAAAACAAAACCCAACCAACACACTAAAATCTCAACCAAACAAAAAATATTTTCAGGTATTTTGAAAGACAAATCACTTCTTTCTGTCCCTTATCCTTATTTCCTCAATACCAATAAAGAGGTAAAGAAGAGTATATTTCATGTCTTTTTTTTTTTTCTTTCCAAATGTCTAAGCAACTTTCATTAAATTTGCAATTATTAACAGATAGTGACTAGAGGTCATATCTTATACGATCACTTAATCATATCTTACTCTTTAGTTACATAAGCAAAATTGGGTTATCACAAATCTGATGACAGGTAGAAAACGTTTCTCTGCTTCCATGTTAAGATCACTTTGATTTGCTTACTTTTCAAATGATCTTTGATAGGTTAAAATTTTAAACATGTCCACAACCAAAGCTGCCTTAGAATTTCAGCAGCTGTGTCAATGGGGAATAACAGAACTAACACCTTGAAAAGGAGTTGGAGAGAAGAAGCTTATGAGCTAAAAAGTGTCTCACAGAGTTCAGTCCATAGGAGTGAAATGTAGTAATGAACTCAGGACTGATTATATTCACTGGCAGAGGCTACTGTCTAGAAAGAAATGCAGTGTTCTACTTGGGCTAAGAAAAAGGATTTTGCCTTCATCTTTTAAATATGCAGATGAAAAACAGAGCAAATAAGATCTTTGGCTGGATTTTAAGAAGGACGTCAGTAAGTGGTTTCTTAGCAGTTGGATTTTCAGAAGATGAATCATGATGTTTTTAATTTAGAGGAATTTTTGTTCTGAGGGTTCTCAGGAAATCTGGGTTTACCCATGCCAGAAATGCTCTATGTCATCCAGGGTAAGTCATTCAGGTTAAAATTTTCACAAAAATTTGAGGCTCAGTTATGAGCTCAGTTCCATTTCTGTTACTAATAAAAAAATAATACTTTGTTTCTCCAATTCTTCTTGTCTGTTTTAAGCAGCCTTGTCCCCTGGCACTCTCTTTAAAGGGAGGGAATATTCTATCTTATCTTTGTACAGAGTTTGAGTTTGTTACTTCGTTTGAGGTCTTGCATGAACACATAGATCCAATACAGGAGATAAATCTCTCTTCTATTGCTTAAACAAATAAATCTGCTCTAGATTTATCTGCACCACTGAAATAAAAGAAAACCCAATAGTTTTCACACTCTTATATTATAGGGGTTTGATATTTTTTTATTCTGTAAAGTCAGAACTACTTCATACAGAAAAATAATAAACAAACTTACTTGAAAACCAGGAGATCATGAACTGAGCTGCAGCATGCATTTAAGCAGAACATTTTTCTAATTAAATTATACAAATACTAAAACTAAAACTTACACTTCGATAAAAAATCCTGACATTCACTCACTATGGGACCTGTCAATTATACTTGTATTGTGTGTGTAGAGTGGACATGCACTGCAGTATTAGCTCCTCAAAAGGCCAGGCAAGCTATGCAAAACAGGGTATGTACCAATAAAAAGGAGGAAGACTTACACTTGACTAAGATCAGTAGGAAATAAGAGAGACAGATTTTAACTGACCATAACATAAATGCAAGATATTGTCACATCAGAGGTAAAACCGTGTAGGACTTGATACTGGTCCCTAAGCACTGCAAGTCTTAAATTAGCAGTGGTGAAAGTCTGAAGGGACTTAATATTGTTATTTGAGCATTTATACATTTAAAATTACATAAAACTATAAAAATATGGCATCTAGAAAGCATAAAGAATAATAATAATACAGCATTAGAAGTAAATAATCATTAGAAATAAAAATGAATGTGTTTTTTTTTTCTTTTAATAGAAGGTAAATTAATATATTTTTCTTCTACTGTATTTCTCTATTTCATCAGCTTCTCTAGCCACCTGGTCCCCAATTGAAGTTCTTGCCTTCTTACAGATGTAAATCCATAGATGATTTTCATCTTCATCTGCTGCTGGTGCTCATTTACCCTCCTGGTTAAGACCTGGCTCTGACTCTCTTCTGAAAACCTGTGAAAACACAATACAGGTAAAAGGCCAGTCAGTTCAGGCAGGAACAATTATTGCTTTGGCTTAAGGGTATGGCTGCCAGCCATAAGCGCAGCTGTCATATTGCTTTGAAGAAAGTGAAGCTTCATATAGGGCCAGAGATACATTTACATAATCTCTTTGACAATATGTGACAGCACTACAATAAGTTCTGTTTTGGACTCTAAAAAATTGTGAACTGTGAGGTGAGAAGATGGGGTGGGAATAATAAGACAAACATTGAAGGAGAAATAAGAAAGAGCAGATGGGCTAGACTAGTCAGATATCTGCTTAGCAAGTGGAGAAGAACTTTATATACAAATGTGCTTCTGAAAATGAGTACGTTTCAAGTGATGTAGCTATTTCAGAGCAATGCAAGAGCATTAGAAAATTGAAATAGCAGAGGAAGATCAGAAGACAAAGTATTGGGGAGTATAAAGATAACTGTAAAACAGTGCATAGACTTCTGCTGCAGAAAACAAGAAACATTAATTATAGGAGAACTCAGCATGTGAGTATTAAGAACAGTGACAAGTGAGACCTATAGGCAGTGTATGAACAGAACTTCTTTGTACTATATAATATTGTACAAATAGTGCTGATCCACACACAGCAAATAAATGTTTAAATTTTTAAAGAATTTATTCTTTCAATATCTTTACAATAAAAATAATTTTCAGAACTATATGTTGTCAATATATTCACGTTATATATATGCTTGACATATATTGCTTATAATACTGGAATGTATGTTAACATTATATTTAGGTATGATTCACATTTTCCTAGATTTACTAAACACATGGTCGATATTGATGCTGTTTATATTTTGAATTATTGGCAAATGTTGTAAATGGAATTCTTGTGTGTGACTGATCAGATAAATCAAATGTTTTATTTCCAGAACTTGATTATCAAATACAGTCATAACAGACTGTTTCACAAGTACAAACAAAAAGTTTCTGCAAAAATGTGTGTTAGTAAAATAAAATTGTCCATAGGAAATATAATGTAGTTGCATTTTATCCATAAATATATTGGTATGACAGGAAAATAAAAGCAAAACTAAAATATCCAGTATGTCAGATCATCAGCTGTTAAGCCCTTTTAGCGATTGACACTGTGGTGTGGAAAACTTATATGCTGGTCTTTATCTCCTGAAAATCTAGCTACCTAGGAATGATCTCTCTAATATTATATGCCCTGTTCTTTGTGTCCTTATCTTAGGAAAATAGTAATGATATAATTTGCTTCCGGCATGCACTCTTGTGAATTACTTTCTGAGCATTTTATTTCAAAATGCTGAAAAAGTCTTGCTGACTGGAACAAATTCCATGTAACCAAGGATAATTGTTTTACAATAGCAAATGGACCTT
Source organism: Nycticryphes semicollaris (assembly GCA_013400055.1). Lineage (NCBI taxonomy): Eukaryota > Metazoa > Chordata > Aves > Charadriiformes > Rostratulidae > Nycticryphes > Nycticryphes semicollaris. The sequence continues at coordinate 64,276 of VXBJ01003364.1, read as the reverse complement.
TATTGGAAGCTTGTTTGCCCATGATCAAAGAATGAGTTATCAAGACCTCAGTGCACATAAAGGCAATACTTGATTTGCAAGCTGCCTTGTTCCCTTTACTGGACAGCCAACGTACAAAAGTCAGTTAAAGATGGTTGAAACAAATAAGAATCCAAGTTGTTTAAAGTAGCAGTTATAAGCTGTGTTACAGCTATTAATCAATCTATTATTTAAACAGGGTGAATAGAACTAGTTACTTTCAACTGAACTATTTCAGGTATCCTACAAGAAATTGTAGGCCATATATTTGCAAAATGACAAGGACTTCCTACTTCCCTTTTGGACCCGCATAACACCGGATGTCTCTGGTGTTAACAAAATTAGGGTCTATAGTAAGGTTATCTTAAATTGCTATTTTCTCTTCTAGGCTATACCTAGTTGCTAAATTATATCTATTATATCCATATTATATTGATTTAAATAAATATTTGGATATATCCATGTTTCCAAACTAAAGTGTTTGGCTTGCAGCTGGANCCCCCCCCCCGCCCCAAACCCCAACAAAAATAAACCATTTTTATGCAGAAAGAACAGAAAGAAGACCTTGGTATTGGTATATTCATGATTTTCTGCCAAAAAAAGCATGTGACATTTACAGCCATATTCTGCTTTTAATCCGATACTAAGCAATAATATGGTATGGTTCTTCATATTTTCCTTGAAGTATTTTATTTTTTTAATATAAGTTTTCATGTGTTTGGCTGTTATTTTAACTTCTAGAATAAAAGTAACTTAACAAAGTACTTCATGATCTCATTGTCCCTGAAGGGCTAGGCTCTTTACTTAGATGACGCCTTACCTCCTTGCAAGGCCAGCTTAAAGACTTTGTAACAGCCAAAGTAATCAAGAATGGGAAAAATAACTCATTTTCACTTTGAGTAGAACCTGATGGACTGTATTGCTGCAATCATTATATCACTGATATGAATTATATTTTTCTTCTTTGCAAATGTTTCCGAAGACACAATACGAGCACCAGAGTGAAGGAAACTGACTTGTGGACAGAGCCCTTCATAGATATGACTGGTTGTCACAGGGAAAAAACAACACGCAAAACAAAATCCTGACAAAGAGCTAATCTTTGTTAAGCATTATTTCATATCTATCTGCTTTAATCAACATGAACTACTTACTAGAAAGTTTATTTCTGTAAGAGAGAGCACTCTTGCCATTCATCAAGTGGTACATTGCATATTGTAAATAACTGCAAACAGTGCAGCCAAGGAGTTAATCAGATCTCTAGTTTCCCATCCTTTGCTGGAACAATAATCTTTAGTAACCTCAACAGGCTATCCACAAACTCCATTGACATTTTTTCAGATCCTCAAGCACTATTTGCTTCTTTCTCAAACTCTTGTGATATGCAGGAGTGCTCTAGGCACTGAACAAATCAAGAACCCCCACTGATATTTGCTCAAGAGTATTTTCATTGAGAGATTTTCCTTTAATCAAAATAAATAGGCTGTTTCACGCCAAAAGTGATCTTATTGACAGATCCTAAAAATGTTAAATGAGCAACCTGTTCTGTAAATGTTGCTTTTCTAATTTAAAATCATTACAGCACTGGAGCATTGACATGGTGTTATTTGTTATAATTTCTTGTTTAGTTAGTGTAAGTTATTCCTGTGATTTCTTCTTTGATTTTAGCTTTATTTAAAATCATTAGTACAACATTTACATTTATATTTACAAATCTCACAGTGAACCAATAAATGGAAGTAATGGAAACCAATACTGTTTTAATATCGGGTTTGCCATTTGCTAAATTGGATCTTGTAACTTTTCAATATTCAACAGATTCATGTTTCTACGTTAGTCCTTTAATAGACTTCATATTTCTCTTGGTATTCAGCTATTTCTATTTTTCTGTATTAATTCATAACATATATAATGAAAAATGAAGCAACAACCATAAAATGTAGTGAATAACAAAGTAATATAATTCATAGATAATTAGAAAATAGCATTTTAGCATAAAATCTTTGGATTTTAAACTTTGCTATGCTTCCAAAAGAAGTCAGACCCATGGTTTTGCACTCAGATATTTCAAAGTATCTTTTTATATGAAATACATAGAAGTCATCCTATAGCAGGATAAGTAGTAGTGAGCAGAGCAAGGTCATGATGTGTTTCAGAAAATGTAAAAAATAATGAGACAGATCTATAAAGAAAAAACATTTAATAGGTGCACTGTCCACTGCCTTTATGCATACATTACACATTGTTCTTGTGGAAAATTTAAAGAATTAGTTTTTGGGGGATATCTAAAAGAGAACTTGAAGACCTGTATGCTTATATTACTGTTGATTCAACTAAGAACCTATTGAAAACTTTCCTTCATTAATGTTTAATATCCATCTTGAGAAATTGAGCAGTTAAATCTTTACATGCAGATAAATAGCATCATCATTGTATTAGTTCAATTCTGATGTAATTCAGTTTCATTTATTTATATGCAGTTATATCACTAATAAATAATATTAATGAAGATAAAGGTCTATCATCACAGTCTCCTGTTACACATGCAGTACTTAAAACTGCTCAAAACATATTTTTGAAAATTTCAGAAATTTCATTCTGTTTGATCATATCTGAACCAAGAGTAAGAAATAAGACAATGCATGAGGTTTTGTTTTTGTTTGTTTGTTTGTTTTTTAAACAAGTAAACTTATAAAACTGATGTATTTATGACAATTGATGTGTATGTACCATCTTCACAGATTCTGGGGGAAAAAAATTTAAACTCCCTGGGAGCGTTCAAGGCCAGGCTGGATGGGGCTTTGAGCAACCTGGTCTAGTGGGAGGTGTCCCTGTCCATGGCAGGGGGCTTGGAATTTTATGATATTTAAGGTCCCTTCCAACTCTAACCATTCTATGATTCGAATTTGTAGATGTAATAAATAACTATATGTAGGTATGTCTGTATCCCTTGTCTATATACAGACATACATACACATGCACACAAAAAAACCCCAAAAAAACCCCAAACAAACAAAAAAAAACCCAAACCAGAAACCAGTCTTTATAAAGTGTGGTGGGAGCCATTGAATAAAACACTACTCAAGTTTTCAGTACTTTCCTTGCTCTGCAAACATCAGAGTTTGAATATTGAAAAGACATTATGCTGTACTTCAGTTAAAGCAATATTAAAAAATGAAAATCTGCATTCCGCTTTCAGAGGAACAGAGCAAAAGCCCTTCTTTGCTCATTATTCAGTAAAGAATGAGAATTATGTGCAAGCAGTGCATGAGCAGGAAAGCACAGAAAAATCTTGATTGTATTTGTGCTCATTTTAATTCCCTTATTTTTGTCTGTCCCAAGACACTTCTAATTCTAACCCCCACTTCTGTCCCCAGAAGTGCCCAGCAGATTTAAATTTTAGTCTTCAAAAGGTGTTTTAACAGCCAAAGAGGTTACAATAAGTAAGGCGGCTCAAAGACACAAAGAGGTCTCTACAAAAAGGCCTTTTCCAGTCTGGTATTCGTTTTTCTGTAACAGGAAAGACACTCAACTTTTAGCCATCATCATTCAAATTAGGCTGTTTGTTCAAACTGTCTGTTTACTGCCCAGGAGCCCTAGGGAGGGCTCTGGCAAGAGTTTTGGAGGCTACATGGTTGGGGAAACTCCTGCTGAACCCCAGGTGTGATCACACCCCAGCAAACAAGGTGAATTTCCATACCTTTATACTTTCACCGGGAAGCTATTTGTTTCAAAATCCTTAACCAACTCTCACTGAGATTTACAGGGAAAGAAAATACACAGGCCACTTACAAATTAAGTGGGAGGCAGATCCCCTCCCCTTCCATCCTGTGTTAGAGATACATTTCTGAGGGCCTGAGGGTGTTTACACACTGCCACCTGCTGCTTTCATCTCCTTGATCTGAGTCTGCTCTGCTTCCAGCAGGGCTGGTGATCTGCTCCTCTCTGCCTAATTCTGCTCGTCCTCCTGCAGTTTGATCCAGAGCCCAATGGAGTCAAAGACTCCTAAGACTTCCTTTGGCTTCAGTGGATTTTGGAGTCTGCCAGATACATAATTAATTTATTTCAATGGGCTATGAATCAGGTTTTTTGTACTGCCAGATGTATAATTAATATTTCAGGATGAATTCCAGGTATCTTGCTGTTTTGTAAGGTTCTTCCTACTGTCTCAGTTCCTGTCCCCCACACAGCAAGGTCATAAATTAAATTCTTATATTCTAAGTCAACAAGCAAATCAATAAAATTAATAAAACTGTGATCTGATATTTTTAAATATCTGTCAGTTACACAAGAAAAATATCTCAAAGGACATTCCAGTCTCAAAACCAATAGATTTTTCACCCTGAAGTTTCCAAATGAGGGTTATTTTTTCAGCATTGGATACATGCAAATTTACATTTTTTTATAACTTCAGGGAGAATTTAAGGTTGTTTATGTATGAAAAAGCACAGGTGAATATACTGAAATATTCAGGTATCACTAGTTTTATGCACCACTTCAAACATCTTTTCTACATTAATGATTAAAAGTTTACAAATGAGGCAAATGGAACATTTCAATCTTTTGTGAAGACTTGTATTGAAATTAAATACATTCCTTTTCTATTCCCATACAAGTAGCTTTTGTTTCCTTTGAAGTCTCACCTAGGCTGCAACACAAGCCTGCCATATTCCGGCCTGTTACTAGACCTTCACTATAGCCTGTAATCTGTCACTCCCACTGTTATTACTAATGCATCCCCTCACCTTTTCACTCTAAGGCAAACATCTATTTTCCCTGAGGACTGGTTTTACATCAGAATACAATGTCTGCTATAGCCTTATAAATTAGTCAATCTAAAATAAGCATACTGGTAAAGGATACAAAGTACCTTGGCTGTATACTAATTTTGTTTCATACCATTGATCCTGATTTCTCAGCAAGCTGTGTGTAAAAATCAGTGCATATTTGAAATAGTGAAGAAGTATCAAAACTGTCTTGTGAATTCATCAAAAGAGTATTTTTCTTTCACTGACCTGTTACCTGCCTTTCTTTTGGCTGAATGACCCCAATTGTTTTTTTCAGTTTCAGATCAATCCAAAATATTTGCAAAGCTGTGCTTTGAAGTTTCAGCAAATATTAGACAAAATATAGTTTTTCACTGTATTTCCATTGATAGTTGTTCCTGATTCCCACATGATGGGAAATTAAGTATAAAGAGTAACTTGGAAACCAATTCTGAAGAGCCCTAATACTGTGATCAACTTAAAAAGGAAATCTGAACAAAAGCTTTGAAATTCACTGCAGGAGTTTGTTTTCCAATAGTAACTTATTTTGGTTTCAGAACAAAGTAATGAGCTTGGTAAATTAAGTTCATTTCTACAAAAATAGGTCATTTTTATTTAATGAGGGCAGCTCTTAAGCAATGCATGATCACCTGAATTAATTCAAGAACTTCTTCATGAATCACCTTATTTTGAAAAAGATGGAAGCAAGAATGGAGGAAAAAAATGTTTCTTGGTAATACTATGATCTATTTTAACTCTATGAAGTAGTACCTAGTTATCGATTAAAAAAAACCTGGGAGGTCACCAAAAGACTGTCAGGTATTTAAGTCGTGAAGTTTTGTTTTAAATCTTTTGACAGTTGCTATTAACTTGTGCCTTTCTACTGCTCTATGCTTTAAATAGACAATATACAAAACATCCAGAGCTGTTACTTGGTGCTTGAGGATGAATCCTATCCACTATTGCATTTTCTCTAAGCTTTAAAGAAAAGTTGTTGACACAGTTTAGCAAAAACACTTAGTCTCTTAGATATCACTCTGCCTCTGAATAATCTTTTTGGTGTACAGATCAAAAGAAAAGCTTTCATCATAGATCTGGAATTGGACTCTAATCAGTGTAGGAGTTCCATAAGCTTCAGTGCAAGACCTTTTCATTTTCTTCATGTGAAGATCAATTAGATCATAAGCTCTTCAGAACAAACATCAAATTCTTTCAGTGTTTACTGTACTAAACAATGCAAAGCACCACAGTTTTGGCTTCAAGAAAACAAACTGTAATTGACATGTTTGTCTCAGAGTATGGAAAGATCAAAACCAGTGAACTACTTTCACTGCTTGACTATGCAAATTGCATCCAGACTAAACTAGCCATAGTCAATCCCATGGATCAAGATGAATGCACAGGTGTTAGATGCTCTTTTAAAATGTTAGGTTTTTATTTTCAGTGTTACATAGGCAAAAATAGTTTATCTTCTCTTTGACTTTAAAAAGGCAGAGCATTTTTTTTCCTCCATGACAGCATAGTTTTTCTTAATTTGTTTCTTTTTTTTTGTTTCTCTTTTTTTTTTTTTTTTTTTTTTTTTTAACATAAGTGAACCGGAAAGGTGAAAGAAAAAAGACGCTGTGCCAGAGTTTTGCTAAATGGTATCTTTGGGAGGAAATATGACTATGTCTTTTCTCTTTTCCCCTAAAGCACAACATTCTTATTAACCATGTATGATGAGCCACTGCATGGCTGGAATGCTTACTGTAAACTATATCAATTGCACATTTGGAGAACTTATCCAAAAGTTATTTGAAGCCAGTGGGGATTTTTCCATTGATTTTAAAGGGCTTTGAAATAGGCCTTTAGCCTTGTTTTCTGTTCATGAATGATTTAGAAACCAATCCTGATGCCTAGTTATTTGTAAGTATTGGACAAATAGTTTGGACAAACAATTTCTGGTCTATAGGCCTTTTCCAAAATGTTAATTTAGACTGTTCACTGTTCAATATTCATGATGTATGATTAGTCATCTACATCATCATGATATTACTTCTTCTGTCTAATTGAAGGACTGAAACTATTTAAGCTATAGCATCTATCCATTTACATTCTTATAATGGAGTAGCTCATTGCTGTAGTATATGAATGAATAATGAATAACAAATGTTGAGTAGTGAATAACGAATAGTAAATAATTTATGCACTCTGGTAAGATTTTTAAAACAAATATTCACTCATGCTAATATCTATGAAACTTTTGGAATTGAGAACATTTTCACAAATGTTCAGCAGTGCAACAAGAACATTAAATAAGAGATAATAACTCAAATAATATAGGTTAACATTTAAGATTATATTTTAATGAAAACTAAACTTTTTTTTTCTTTTTTTAACATCAGATTATGTCTGCAGTACAAAAGGGAAGGAACTTGATATTATTGATAGGAAAGCTGACCAAGGGTTTTTTTGGCTTCATTGTTTTCCTTCCAGCCATCAGCACTCTGAACCTAAGAGAGTATGCTGTATTTTCATATTGGCATCTTCTCAGTTAAGTGTGTCCTCTGATTCAGTGTTCCAGTACCTAGTTCCTCATTAACCTGGGAGAAACAGCAGAAATATTAAGACAAAACAAAAAAAAAACCCAACTTTAAATTACATTCCTTTTGAGTCAACTGCATCATAAAATAGAAGCATCTCTCAAGATATCTCAGTCTCTTACTTATTTTGCGTCATCACCTTTCCTGTTAGTATTTTTTACGTGCATAGTTGCTTTTAGTGTTTACCTTCTTTCACCAGTTACAACACTCAGTCTGTTTTAGGGTGGTTTTTTCATTTTTTTTATCTTAGGTTTTTGGATCTTTTAATTATATTTTTATCTCTTAATTTTCCACTAATTAATTTTCTTTTTTCCCTCTGTTCATTTTTTATTCTCTCAGTACATTTAGCCATCATTGATCTTTTGCATTTTCTTTTATTTTCTTGGCATATTCTTCAATATTTTCAGTCAGTACTTACTTGTATTCAGCTCTGCTCTCCTTGACTGTCAATCTTTTTCCTCATCACATTTTCTTATTTATGAGCTAAGTTGCCTCTTGCAAAAGCTGGCAAGTGATTCTGATGTAAACAGAAGCCTTCTTGCAAACCTTGCAGTGCTCAACATATTATTAATTACATGCTTCTCCTGCTCATAGATCTTTTTCTGCCTTTTGCTGCTGCAAATCTTGCATCCCTCATTTTGGCTGGCTGTATGATCTGAACCAGGACTCATTTCCAATGAATTCTGCCTGACACTTTCTGACTCATAAGGGTATTATTTCTCTGAATACCTCTATCACTCTGTCACTCAGAAGCCTCCTCCACATGTAACTTCCAACTTATGTTCTATCATAATCTGACAATTACAACAAAGAAAGATAAATTAGAAGAGTATGTGTCAGAACTAATCCTTAAGTACAATCAATGACTGGCTTAGTAAGAAATCACTGCTGTGCATTTAGAAACATCTGATGTTAAATTACATCATACTTAAATCCTGTCCATTGGACATAATTAAATCTCAGTAATAATGTGACAATACAAAACATCTTTTAATTCTCCAATTTGTACGTGTCACTGTTCAATATTTTTTGACCAGGTTCTTTTAGATTACACTAGGTCTGGCTGGGATGGAGTTAACTTCCCTCACCGCAGCCCATATAGTGCTGTGCTTTGCATTTGTAGTCAGGAGAGTGTTCATAATATTCCAGCGTTTTGGTTACTGCTGAGTAGTGCTCACACAGCATCAAGGTTGTGTGTCCAACACACAATGCTCCCCCCAAACCATCCCAAAGGTCAGGAGGCTGAAGATGGGCAAGAGGCAAGAAGCTGTGAGGGGATGCTTCTGCATGCAACCTTAGTACTTCTTCTTTAAACTACCTTTGTCTCAATCCAAAAGTTTTTAGTCTTATTTTCTCACCCTGCTTTGCTGAGTAGTTGGGGGAGTGTGAGAGCAGTTTGGTGGGCACTTGGCAGCAAGTCACAGTCAACTAGTCACATAGATATTCCACAAGAGAAGATTTTAATACTTTAAAATCAAATTTAATGATTTTAAAATATTTGAAGTTACATGGGATTTTGGTTTAACAGAGTGACATAACAATGTACTGAAATCACAATGCAAGCATGATATAATAATTGCAGTGTACAGTTGGATCATAATAAAAATTTGGTTCCCTTTTCCAGTATCTGTGTACTTCCCATCACCACAATTGCTGTCCTCAGTTGCCTGGAAATAACTCAGTTGCCTGTTTGAAGCCAGCTCAGTCCTGTTGCCTTCTTCAAATATCACTTTATTGGTTGCTCAGTTTTTATACTTTTTGTTGGGCTGAGACACATATGTATTTCCCTTATGTTGACTGGTCAGGCTAGGTCAGGAAGATACCAATACTTTTTAAGATTAATTCAGGGAAGATCATTTACACAACCAGTTGATCCATATAGCTGATAAAACCAGCTAAAACAGGACACCCTTTAGTCCTCTTTGTGTTGATATTAGTTCACCTTTCCTTACAACAGCTGTCGTCACTCCCTGTATTATTTCCCAAGCTTCACAAATGTGTCGCCCTTGCCCATTGGGATGAGGCCAGTTGTATGAGGTTCAATAAGACCAAATGCTGAGTCCTGCTTTTTGGTCACAACAACTCCATGCAGCGCTTCAGACTTGGGGAAAAGTGGTTGGAGAGCTGCTCAGCAGAAAAGGACCTGGGGGTGCTGGTAGACATCCAGCTTAACACAGTCAGCAATGTGCTCAGGTGGCCACAAAGGTCAACAGCATCCTGGCCTGTATCAGGAATAGTGTGGCCAGCAGGAGCAGGGAGGTGTACTCGGCACTGGTGAGGCCTCACCTTGAGTACTGTGTTGAGTGCTGGGCCCCTCACTACAAGAAGGACGTTAAAGTGCTGGAGTGTGTCCAAAGGAGAGCTACCAAGTTCGTGAGGGGTCTAGAGAACAAGCCATACAAGGAGGGGCTGATGGAAGTGGGCATGTTTAGTTTGGAGAGGAGGAGGTTGGGGGGAGACCTCCTTGCCCTCTACAATTACCTGAAAGGAGGTTGTAGAGAGGTGGACCAGAGGAAATGGTCTGAAATTGCAACAGGGGAGGTTTAGACTGGATATTAGGAAGAATTGCTTTACTGAAAGAGCAGTCAGGCACTGGAACAGCTTTTCCAGGGAGATGGTTGAGTTACCGTCCCTGGAGGTATTTAAGAAACGTATAGATGTGGCACTTCAGGGCATGCTCTACTGGCCAAGACTGTAGGGAGTGGGTTGTGGCTTTGTGTATGGTTGGACTTGGTCATCACAGAGGTCCTTTCCAATTGCAACAATTCTGTGATTCTGTGAAACATGATGACAGACTTCAAGGCCATAACTAATCACATATCATGAATATGACTAAGTTCACTTACAAAAAGAAATTGATTGATGTGTTTTATGTTATCAGAATTCAGTACAACAAGAAAAAAACATTGTGAAATACAGAAGCATTAGGAGAGATCATGAGGATTTTCTGTCAATGAACATCTTGGACCTTTCAAAGCACATTGATTAGAGATCTGTATATGATGCAGGTACCTTTACAAGGGAGGGATATTTTCATAAAATCATAGAATAGCTTTGATAATAAGGGACCTGCAAAGATTTTTCTAGTCAAAGCCCTGCCATGGGTAGTAGTCATCCAGGACATTCAATTTAATGGTCATGATAGTTTTTTTCAACACTGAAATTACCGTAGAACTTAGGAGTTATGATTTTGTGACCATATCCTGGTATGCTCAAATAAATAAATAAATAAGCATCAAAGAAAAGATAAAAGATGACCTAAACTTCTATTCTTATTTTAAACATTGACAGCTCTTAAGTAAAATCAAATAATTTGTAATTTTTTTTTTTTTCCTGTTAATTGTGCTTATAAACAGTGTTTCCCAGTAGTGGCTGAAAGTAGCAATAAGGTAAAAGTTTCTTCAATATGATCTTTGATTTTTTTTGTATGAGCAGCATGATTTTTCTATAAACTTTATGTTTACCCATCACTGGAGAAGACGTACTTGGAAATTTTAAATTACTTCTTTTTTTTCCCCTCTATATTAGGCAAGCAGTTACTCCAAGAAGAGAGGAAAAATTTCACCTGATTGGTTTTTTTTGACATACAGATCCTTTGTATATGTGTTATCCCAGGTAAAGGAGAGTTCAGCTGAACTTTTCAGTATGACTTCTGAAGAAATCTCTTTCCTCACAAAGGACAAACCTTCTGGAAACTTCTTGTTGATTAGAGGTTTAAAAAACAAGAAAAAAGATTAAAAGTTCTGGGACCAATTTTAGGAAAAAATACTGAGAAGTGTCTTCAAACACATATGAAGGTTGTTGCAGGGAGGAGGTAAACTGTTGTCTAGGTGCTAGCCTTTATCCTTTAAGATAAGAGCCAAAATCAAAGAGTTTAAGTGTAGCAAGACAAACATATTTCTATTGATAAGGATAGTAAAGCAGAGGGTCAAGAAGCTTTTTGGGAAATCTGTGAAGTTCTCTCATAAATTACCACAATAAGATAATTTTTAAAGTAGGCTAAATAAATGACAGGAATATTGTAGGCATATCAAGGCTTCATTAGGCTGGAAGTAGATTAAGATGCCATCTCACAAGTTCTTTCACAACCCTTTTCTATGACTCAATAACAGACAACTCAATTTCTTCAGGATTCAAGCTTATGTAGTTTTACAGTATTAGTTTTACAGTAGTCAGATTTACAGTATTAGTTCAGAGCAGAAAGGTACTGTAACAGTGTAAGTATAGAAAACGGATCAGCCTGCTTCTTTGCTGAGGTATGGTCTTTGCTGCCTTCATTTAGGCAGAGTTCCCCTGGCAGCTTCCTACATTGTTCAGGTATTACCTAGACAAGCATGTGTTATGCCAATATGGATATGTTGAACGAGATACATTTCCTTTTTAACTACACTAATAATCTGAGGATTTAGAGACAACAAAGGGAAATAGGCACACAGAGTGTATGATTCATCTGACCTACTTCAGATATCTATTCAAGGAAGTGAAATCTGTCCTTAAAACACCTATTAATCTCCAAGAGAGTGACTGGAAATACTATCTCAAAGAAAGCGTCTTAAATGAGATTCCCATCCACTTTTGCTAACCTTATGATGATAAGGGTAATATGAGCCTTTGCAACCTCATGACTGTAATAGAGAACCTCATGACTTGAAAGAAGTCAAAAAAAAAAAA
>VXBJ01003364.1:30617-52222 GCA_013400055.1 Nycticryphes semicollaris | reverse complement strand
AAAAAAAAAAAACAGTTACAAAAATGCAAATATCTTAGAACTGAATTACTAACTGTATAAACCTCATTGACTTTTGAGGAAGTTTTACTGGTTTGTATTAATCAGAGATTATATCTTCTACTGCGAAAATTTCTGTTCCTCTTTCTAACATGTACTTCTAAGGAAGGTGAGATTTTGTTTTTCTTATTTTCAAAAATTAACCAAATAATGTTTTACTTATTTACTCTTCGGCATAGACACAACTATTTTTTTAGACTGTTAGAAAAACAAATAGTATATCTTAAACCAACTTCCCAATCAGAAGTTCCAGTCCTATGTGGTTCTATGTGGTTACAGCTACCATAACTCTGGAGAAATTAAACACTAATTATAATTTTATATCCTCCACACAAAATAATAAATAAATAAATAAACAATGTATATAAAATACTTGCCTAAAACAATTAACAAGTAGAATTTTATACAGCTGTTTCATGCACTGTAAAGACTTCATGGTTCACTGGACCAGACCCCAAATCCAATTGTATTTAAAAGAAAATAAATTGCAGAGGAGAACTTCTGGAACTTGTTTTATAAGAAGATTGAAAAACAAACAAGATTTCTACTAATTAGAGGGTGGTGATGCTTATTTTGTATTTAGTACATGCTATATTATGAAATATAAGTTAAAATACATACCCTGTCCCTCTCTAAGCTTTATCTCTTCTGGGTCTCCAGGATTCAGCAGAATTGGATCCCTAATCTCCTGTAAAACTGTAACGGTACCTTGCATTTCCCATACAAAATTAATAGAATTACATCAGCAAATCCACTAATAAGAACACTAATGAGAGTATGAAAAAAACAGATTATGAATATTACCAAAAATGCAAATTTTATGCCATCAACAGAGAAAAGAAAAAGAGATAATTTCTGCTGCATTAGTGTATTTAGAGGGATGTGGAGGTCATTGGAATCAAAAGAACTTCAACATATGCTTAAAATTGAGCATGTTTAAAATTGAGCTTCAGGGTTACTTCAGAAGAGACATTGAAAAAGATAATTAGTGTAAATTTAACAATGCTCATTAATTATAACAAAAAATGACAACAGCCTCTACTGCCAATTTCAATGTGTAACTGTCGTGGTTTAGGCCAAATTGGCCTATGACAGCGACAGCTGCTCTCCCCTCACTTCTCACTCCCAGGAGAAAAGGAGGAGAGATAAAAAGATTTACAAGTTTAGAAGGAACAAAGCTACTTTAATGAAATATTAATAATAAAATTAAAAAGAAATAATTAAATAAATACAAGATATAAAAAAACATCAAGCTCCCAGGGTGACATCACCAGCAGGCACTGGGGAAGTTCCAGGCTGGACTCAGTGATGGATGAGAACTGGATGGATGGGCTAGGTTCATGGCCAGGCTGGATGGGGCTATGAGCAACCTGCTCTAGTGGGTGGTGTCCTTGCCCATGGCAGGGGGGTTGGAACTTGATGATCTTTAAGGTCCCTTACAACCTGAACCATTCTATGATTCTATGATTCAATGGTTCTATGATTCTATGATTCCAGCTCTGGAGTCAGGAACACACAGGGATCAAAGGCAGATCAAACAGACATAGTCCTCTTTGGATATTGTCCATTGAAGAAAGCAAGCTGATCTTTTGAATCCTCAACTTTTATACTGAGCATGGGGCAGATGGGATGGAATGCCTCATTGGTTAGTTTTGGATCACCTGTCTGGTCCACCATTCCTCCCTGCAGGTGGGACTCCTATATGTTCTGCTTCTGACTCTCCAATGGGGCACATAACAAAATTAGCTGACCTTAGTTGTTATAGCAATAAGTAAAAGCAGGAGCTTCTCTGCATACCATTTCTTGACATGAAGTACAAACATTTGTCTTATCATTCTAAAAGTGAACAGTTTTCTCCACTATATGTGGTTAATTTCAGAGTTAGAAGAGGTCTAGCTAAGAAGTAAATTACTGAACAAAAAGTTTATTCTGCTTTACCTCAAACCAGGACAGTAACATAGAAAAAGAAATTTTGATTTCTAATAAGGTTATCCATTTGAAATTATCCCAGTGGTCGTATCCAACAGAATACACTTATCACCAAAATTATACAGAGCAAGAGGTGTTGTGTCTTTCAAACCAAAAGAGTTTTGATGACAGGATTATGTTCATTAGATTAATTACCTATGCTATTGTCATTTCCTCAGGCTAAATGGAACACAAATTGACCTGGAGTAAACACTTAACACTGTTATTTTCGATGGAACATTGCTCATGGCTGTGCATTTTTCTTTAACCTTTATAAAAACTTATGGTCGGTTTTAGTTGATAATTAACCTTTCGAAATATATTGCATGACCACTAGGTGTTCTTTTCCTGGAATTCCACCTGTAATCAGATCGGTGAACAGTTACATATACTGCAAGTACTGAAATTTTTCAGTACGGACCAGATCCTGCTGCTGTTGCCATTTTAGCTCCTTCTTCACCAGAACACAGAATAGTTGCTTTGACCAGATGAGGACTGAATAGAAGCTAATAAGGAATTTTATTGCCCAATATTACATGATTTTTCTCTATGCATTTTTCATAAAGCTTTAGAAAATTTCTGTGCCAATAACTTAAAAATATTACTTATTTGATTAAAGTAAGTCCATTAAAGCCAAGTTAAACATTAATGTTGGAGCTGAATCTGGTGAGAGATATCAAGGGCAAAAAGACTTCTTTAGTATATCAAGTACTTCTATAAGTATATAAACAGCAAAAAGAAGGCTAGGGAAAACTGCAGGCCCATTGTTGAGTGGTCCAGGGGTCCCAGTGACACAGTGAATGGAAAAGGATGAGGTAATGACAGCCTTCTTTGGCCCAGCTTTCACCAGTAAGATGGTTTCTTGGAAATCCCAAGCCCCAGAGACAAGGAGGAAAGTCTGGAGTAAGGAAGATTCTTTTGTCTCTAAGGCTTTAAGTCTCTAAGACTGGTTTAGATCCAATTTAATTACATGATTGGACCCAACTAATATATCTGGCCCTTATTCTATATCATATATATCACAAATAACAGAGATATTTAAAGACAATGTACCAAAACCAATTTTAATAGTCAGTGATCCTAATATTTTAAATTGTTTCTGTGCAGAAATCCTGCTATGATTGACATGATAAAGGTCCTAGGTTTTTAATTTAGCAGAACTACTTTCTCACAACAAATATGCAAGTTGTAATTAATTAACTTGCTACTATCTTTATGTCAAAACATTGAAGCAAAACATATGTCTTCACTAAAACCTTTGAAGACTTACAGATAGCATGGATTTTTGAAATAAACTTAACCCTATATACTACAAAAAGTAGCAATAGTTAAATCCTTGGATATTAAGAACACATTTTTAAATGAAAGAAGTGAATTCTGAGCTAGAAATCAACATCCACCTTGTTCCTTCAATTTCTGGGGGAAAAAAAAACGTGGTTTCCATGGTATCATATAATGCAAACATCAGAGTTAAATCTCATTTTAAAAGTTGGATATTCATTGAAATAATTGATTATTAACATATAAATATTTTATAAATAGTTGCTATAGATTTCAAAATTTGCCCAAGTCACAGTTTAAAGCACATTTATCTAATAGTCTGGGAATATTGATCATACAGTAGTTACAATCCATCTCAGATCCATCTTGACTCAGATAAGCTAGAGCACTGGAGTCCACAACGTCACTACTGCTTAACTGTTCTCTTACACATTTCCTCTCTTTTACATCGCTTCCATTAGTTGTGTTACATGCATACTTACTACAGGGAGAAGGAGCCCTTAAAAACATGGGCTGAACTCATCAATGCCACTTGATCTTGTGGTTCTTGATCAGCCTGTGGTACTTTTATATTTAGCAGTAGGCTAAATGAGTAGGCCTCTGAGAAGAAATGGAGCTTCTGGTTCACTTTGATGAATAGTATGCTGGAGATAATTTGAGGTAACCCATGCCTATTTATGAGAGTTTATGATCATCTTCCAAATGTCTGAACTTAGGAACCTTAATCACTCCACTGAACTTCTAACCCACATGACATATCAGAAATTTCAGCACTCATTCTAACCATACTTCCAACAATTCTTCATTGCTTTTATTGTTAACTTCTTATATATAACAGCAAACCCCTTTAGCTTGTGGTCTTATTTTACAAACTTGTCACTCAGTTTCCGTTATTTCTCCAGGTTTATTCATCTGTGCACTTAGACATGGTGTTCTTGTGATCAAAAAGTAAAAATAACAAAAAAAGAACAAAACAAAAAAACTTCCTTCCATAGAACTTACTTCATTCACCTATGTGTACATGTCCTGGAGAAAAATGCTGAGTTAATTTTTTGTAGCCACACAATTTGTCTTTTGAGATATTTAGATCACAAACCTTACTCCACAAGCAATAGGTGCTTTTGTAAAAAAAAAAAAAAACAAACAAACAAACAAAAAAAAAAAAACAACTCAAAAATTCCAAACAAACAAACAAACAAAACCACAAAAAAGCCCCCAACAAATCACAACTAAAAAAAAACCCCACAAACCTAAAAAATTGGTTGTACCATACCAGCAAAGGACCCTGTGTTCTGTATGAGTCCTATCAGCTAGAAAATTTGGACAAAGCATGTCCTTGATGACCTGATGAAATACATCCCAGAGTCCTGAAGGAACTGGCTAATGTAGTTACCAAGCCACTTTCCATGACATTAGAAAAGTCGTGGCAGTCAGGTGAAGTTCCTGTAGACTGGAAGAAAGGAAACATCGCACCTATTTTTAAAAAAGGTAGAAAGGAGGACTGTGGGAATTACCAACCTGTCAGCCTCACTTCTGTGCGTGGGAAGATCATGGAACAGATCTTTCTAGATGTCATGCTTGGACAAAAGGAGGACAGGGAAGTGATTCAGGACAGCCAGCCTGGCTTTACTGACTAACCTAGTAGCCCTCTATGATAGGGTGACTATGTGAGTAGATAAGGGACGACCTATGAATGTGATCTACCTGGACCTCTGTAAGACTTTTGACATGGTCCTCAACAATGTCCTGCTTGCCAGATTGGAGGGATATGGATTGGATGGGTGGACTGTTCAGTGGATAAGGAAGAGATGTCATCCAAAGGTACCAGAACAGCCTGGAGAAGTAGGCCCAGGTGAACCTCATGAGGTTCAACAAGAGCAAGTGTAGGGTTCTGCACCTGGGCTGGAACAATACTCACAATCAATACAGACTAGGAGATGAGGTATTAGAAAGCAGCCCTGAAGAAAGGGACTTGGGGGTCCTGATGGATGAGAAGCTGGACATGAGCAGGCAGTGTGCACTTGCAGTGCAGAAGGCCAATCACATCCTGGGCTGCATCTAAAATTGTGTTGCTACCAGATCCAGAGAGGTGATTCTGCCACTTTACTCTGGTGAGGCCTCACCCTGGAGTACTGTGTGCAGGTCTGGAGCCCTCAATATAGGAGAGACATGGACCTGATGGAGCAGGTCCAGTGGAGGGCCACGAAAATGATCAGGGGGTTGGAGCACCTTTGCTATGAGGACAGGCTGAGGGAGCCGGGGTTGTTCAGCCTGGAGAAGAGGAGGCTCCAGGGAGACCTGATAGCAGCCTTCCAGTACCTAAAGGGGGCCTACAGGAAGTCTAGGGAAAGTCTGTTTACAAAGGCCTGCAGTGACACGATGAGGAGTAATGGCTTTAAGCTGGAGAAGAGCAGATTTATACTGTATATTAGGAATAGGTTCTTTACTATGAAGGTGGTTGAACACTGGAACAGATTGCCCAGGGAGGTGGTTGAGGCTCCTTTCCTGGAGATATTCAAGGTGAGGCTCGACAAGGCCCTGGGCAACCTGGTCTAGTTGGGGGTGTCGCTGCTGACTGAGGGGAGGTCAGACTAGATGACCCTAGAGGTCCCTTCTGGCCTGGACCATTCTACAATTCCATGATTCTGTGACAGCCCTTACTTTCCCCTCCCAAGACCCTACCTTCTACTTCCTTTCCTGAATTTTCTGGCCTGTCATTCAAACCTGGATGCATTTTCAGTGCTCCCTGTATTCAGCAGGTTATGTCTCTAGTTTCCTGTAGTGATATCTGCCTTTCCTATCCAATCCAACAGTTGCAGTTCCTGATGAGATTTTTATCAACTCTTACTTAGTTAGCTTGTTATGCTTCACTTTCAATTTGACAGTTGATTCTTATTTGTATCTATCCAGAATTATTCTTCCCAGTAATATTTTTTTGGCAATATCACCTCTTTTTGAATCCCTTTACTGCTCCTCACTCTTCCTTGTTACATCAAGCATGAAATGTTTGTTGTTACTTTCAAAGTTCTGCTCCATTTATCCTCACCTGATCATCATTTCTCATCCTCCTGCCATCAGTCCATTGTGTCAGCCTCTCTTCCCTATTCAATTTTAAAACAGTGCCTTTCTGAATATTTGGGAGAAATTTCATATAAAAATATTCAGGGTTATTTCATTACATTCCTTTGATGCACTTTGTCTTAGTGACCTCTCTTTAAAAACCTGCTGATGAAGATGACCAAAAGGTCCCCTTTTCTTACACTTCTCTAACTCATTGTTTGCATTGCTCCTCTTATTTAATCTTCAAATTACAGTGTCTATGTTTTGGGAGATAGATGGTTTGCCAATACTGCTTGTTTGTAAAATACCTATCACATCCAAGTCCTTACACTCCCCGGGCAGGATTTGAACTGTCACCTAACTCTTAACATATATCCAAAGTAAAACAAAAGAACAAACAAAAATCTCTATGCTGCCTAACCTGTTTAGGGCCTCTGAGACCACAGTCATTGTAGCTTTCCTTAGAAACCTTGTCAAAACCTCAGAAACTTTTCTGCTACATATGGTCAGATCTGGTATTCTGGCTGAACTAAGGATTTAAAAGGATATTTTACAGTTCTACCCACATGGGGACCACAAAATGGTATATCTGTGCTTGAGAGACATCCAGTATTCCAGAACAGAGGGGGAAATTTGCATTATTTTCTCTAAAATGGAATCTAGACAATTCTTTATCTGATGGGAATCAAACTTCACAAAAGCATTGCAATTGTTAAATAGTTAGATTGAGAGTAACAGTACACTTCACACCTGCTAATGAGAGGAATTTTAGCTATTAAAAATGCCATTTCCCAGAAGGACAGCTACCTCTTGAATGCTGTTGTTCCACAGTCCCTGCAGTCTTACATGACCCTTAATAAAACTGAGATAAGAGTCCTATGTCTTGACAGCCATAAGAAGAAACCCAAAGTACACAGAGGGGATTGTGTCCTCTGACAATTTTCATATCCAGAGCCATAAATGAACTAAGTGTTTTAAGAGCCTGGGTTTATTTTCATATACACCAACATGCTGCTTTCCTGGGCCCTTCTTAAATTCTGATGTCACCCACTCCTCTTACCCATCTGTAATCCCCATGTCCTAGCTAATCTAAAAGTAATTCCCATATGTCAGCTTCTAAGGTAAGGATCTATGCTTTAATTTCTGTATCCTCTGAATAAATTCATCTTCAATTATCTCGACTATTCTTATGTGGGCTTTTTGACTTTGTGTATGCTATTAAAGCGTACTTATACTCCAATAACCAATCTGTAAAAAATGTATAATTGGATTCTCTGTGTGTTGTCTCTCATTAGCTCTGTCTTAAGTGTACTCTGTTGACAAGTTTTTTTTAAAAAAACAAAACCCTATTCTGACAGTCAACCTTGCAAATTTGTCCTGAGATCTGCAAGTCAAATTCTGACACTATTTAAATCTACAAGTGAAGCTTTGTTAATGTTTTTTGATTATTTGTGAGCACAAGAAAAAAAAAAAAAGTTCATATTCTCACTGCTTTATAAGCACTAGAGTGAGGTGCTAAGAAGAATAAAACAGCAAATATCCAATCAGTATAATAAGCACATCTCTACATAAATAAGTGCAAATCATACTAACTACATGGAGGAATGCAACATTTAAATGTAAAAGAGTTATCATTTTAAACAAACTCACTAATTCAGATAGAAAATTTAGACATTTGTTCATGTTTACTATGTAATTAACAATTTTTATGTGACTGCTTTGTATCACCACCTCACCTAGGTAATAAACTATCCTTGTGACATTACAGAAAACACAGTTTTTTCACTAAAGTTTTTAAAGTAAATGTGTACATTGACAAGGGATTAATAGGTAATATATATATTTTATATATATAATAAAAATTATGTATATAATGTCAGAAAATAGGGAAGCAGAAGAAGAGAAAGGCAGTGTTGTAACTCCAGTTTTGAACTTCTTTCTGTGTTTTAAAATGCCAGCTGCTGCTGGCAAACTCTAAGTAATGCCAGTCCTTAGTGCGGCTGGATCCAAATCAACCCCAAGGATGACTCAAAGCAGCATGTGCTGTCTTGGCTGTTTCCTGCAGGACTCCACTAACTGCTAAGGACTGGATGAAGCTCTATGTATTCTAGTCCATACTCCTTCCCATATTTGATCCTGGCATGTCCCTGACGTCCCACACCAAGGAACAGGGTTACAGATTGGTTACAGTTTGTCCTACAAAATTTCCTATTGTTTAATAAGAATCCCCTGACCTTTTTCTACACTGTTTTCTTTCAGATATGTGCTACATTGTTAGGAAATGAATGTTAATGAACATCTCCATTATTTAGTTTTTTAAACTGAGATATGTATGGGCTCAGAATGTTTCCATTTACACCATAGATACAAGTAGACAAATGACCTAATGCATGATGTATCTGCTATCAGTGTCTCTGAGGTACTTGGAAACAGAATCTAATGTTATCATTCCATTTATCTATATAGTTTCCTCTGTCTTTTTGTTGTGATATATAATACTGTATGAACTATGAATTAGTATTTTAGTTTCTCCTGCATTAGTTATCATTCCTTCCACTGGGGTCGGTTGTCAGATGAGTTTTGCATTAAGGTTTTTGTTTGTATTAAACACTTCTATTGCAAGCACAGATAAAGTGCTTTGGGGGAAGAGGAGAGAAATCTTATACATTAATCAATTTTTTTTCCACTGTCAGCAGATTTTTAAGATTTATTATTATTATTATTATCTATATGTTGTTAACTGTTGCACTGTCTATTTATTAAATGTCCTTTTATTAACTTTTATACCGTGAATAAATTTTTCTTGGAATTTAGATATTTTTTTCTAGTGGATATGATTTGTATTTGAACATGCCCCTTTTAATTGTACCCTCATTTAAATGTTAATTCTGTGAGATGTTGATTGCAAAATTTTTCCCCGGCTGTCCAGGAAAGAGAATTTAAATTATCATCACTTACTATTTCATGGTTTAAAACCTATACTTACCTAGTACCTGCTTTGATTTCACATCTCTGCTAACACTAAAATGAACCAGACTGGCAGTACTTTTTAGCAGCAAAATTGATTGTTTTTGTTTTTTTGTTTTTTTTTCTCTCATTAAACACCTTTTCTCCTTCTCTGTTAAAATGAATGAAAGTAAAATAAAAACTCTGTTTGGATAAAAATCAGGCTGCATTGAAATCACTCACAAAACTGTTACTAATTTCAGCGGAGTCAGAATTTTATTTTTGTTTTCTCGTCATTGTATTTTATCTTATTATTCCAAAAGTGTCTAATTCAAAGTCATCAGAAATCAATGTAAAGATTTCTGCTGACATCACTTGGCTCAAAAAGGTCAATACTGTTTGAGTGTGCCATTTAATATTTTCCTTAGATGTTAACCTAGGAAATGTATGGAGGAGACAACCTATCTTCATGTATATGCACTGAAGTCTGCATCCTAAACCTTAGGTAATGGGATTTTTTCATCTTAAAATATGAACTGGCTGCACATGAAATGCACTCACATTCACAAAAAACGTGGTCGGTGCTGAACAACATGCCCTATCTTGATTTTTAGGGAAAGAAAATAATTGTACTGTACTCTATTAAAAGGACAATTGTGATTTTTTTTTTACATGGAAGAAAAATAAATACCGACACTGGATTTGGACAGACAGTTGAAAATTAACACTCTGCATTTTTCAAAAGTATCATGAGGCTTTTAACAACCAAAAGTTGTCACAAGATGGCTTTTATGTGTTCTCTGAAAACAAAGACAAACAAAGACAGTCTGACTTTGGTAGCAATTTAATTTTGCATAGCACTGATCTTAACATTGAATATTTATTTGAAAATATGTTCAGCTGTAATTTTCAGAGAACTGGGATTAAGGGATTAATAACTGAATGTATCTCTTGCTGAGGGTTATTTGTCCTCCCAGCAATACCACTGAAATTAAATCTACATGAATATTGGAGCTACCTTTTAACTAGTATCACAAGATCAGATTGGTGTTAATACCCCAACTGATATGCATGTTAATACCCCAACTGATATGCATTTGTGGTTCTTTAGTTCTTGTACAGATGTTTTTGGGTTTGTTTTTCCATAATCAATAGATACAGTAATTTAATCCCCGAGTGGTTCAACACCTTTGATCTTTAAAATGAATGCCTCTCCTGCCTCTCCTTCTCCCTAGGAAAATAGTATTTTCTTAAGTAGACCCCAGAAAAAATCTATTTCTTTCTGTCTTCAAGCCCATGGGAGCTTGGATCCCACGGGGATTTCCTATGGTAGTATAATACATATTCAAGCACACTAAAGTTGCGGAAAACTCCTCCGTAACAGGACCCTCTTACATTTTTATTTTCTCAAAAATTTCTCAAATATGATGAAAGTGCTGTATCATTAGCATGAAATAGGAATGGATGTGACAAGAGCTCCATGCAAAATGTTAGGGTGAATTTTGAGAAGTGTTATTAGTGAGATCTGATGATTATAGATCATTAAGGCAGCAGGGAGATGCATAGTCAAACAATAAATAGAGCAGGTGACAATTCTGCTGCACAACTGATTCAAGAACGTTTCTCACTTCTATCCATTTTTCAGTGGGGAAGCTTTAGCATCACATTGCAAGGGGTAAGTGGCAGTAGGATTTGCAGTGGAGACAAAAATGGAAAAAATAAAAAATATTCAGCCATTAAATTTTTTCTGGTGTTTTATCAGCTGATAAGACAGAAACTGGATAGCAGTTCAAAAAAGATGCCTGACAAGCACAGATGCTCGCATGGAAATTCTTCACTAAGCTCATCTGAGAGGTTCCTTTGCACAGAGACATTTCTCTGAGTGCCTCAGTGCTGCCTCAGCAACTGTGTTTCAATGCAAGTTTTCTCCATTTACTTCTGCTTCTTTCTTCATTTGTTTCTGTTTCTTTCCTCTTGCTTTCCTAAAGCAGACAATCTGCCTTGCAATACTCCAAAGGGAACTGCCAAGAAAGTTAAAAGAGAAGCCCTTAGAAATACTCTCTCACATTCACACATGGTATTTTAATTTCAGACCAAAAAGAGTGAATTGGGACTGCTCTGCATGACCTTATCCAGGAGAAGAAAGTTGATTGAATGACCCAAGCAATGTTGATAAATAGTTTAATTAGGGGTCTGTGAGTGAGTTTCTTCAAGTTTCCAAATGTGGTTAATGCCTATAATTAGATTCTTCAATTTGCATTAATATACTCAAAATGGACACTGGCCATAAAACTTATGTAAGCATGTGCACAAAATTTGAACAAAGGAATAAGGCTTTGCTTGTGATATGTATGTTTACTAGATACAATTGAGTGAGACACTCATTGTTAATAGATAAACACAAAGAATTCCTCTTGAATGTAAAAGGATGTGCATGCTCAATCAAGAATTGTCAAAAATTCTGTTAGGATCCAAGCCTGATGTACTGTCTTATCCTTTCTTTCATATTGTTATGAGTAGGTTTAAACATTATATGCTATAAACTGACCAAGGATATTTTTGGTGCTACCTATTCTGGTGTAGAACTAATGTTTCTTTTTTTTCTTTTTTTTCTCCACCAGCTACAACTCTTCATTTTTTATTTTTTTTTAGTTTAACAAGCTTGTAACAGGTTCAGATGGGCCACAAGGTGCCTGATTGTGTCCCTTTGGAAACAAAAACTTCCAGTTTGGAATCAACTCAAGTTTGGACAGCAACATCTGAATTGTCAATCTCACCTTCAAACCAACTCCTTTTAGCCATGTCTTTCTCTTCACCCATACCTTATTAATGAGTCATGTTGGTATTTCTGGGGGATTTAGTATTAATGTGACTGCTAATACACAATTACCATTTGGATCTTTTTGCAGATTCCACAGTAAGGCCTACACATTTTTTTTAACCAATCTTAATTTCTTTTTTTAATGAATCACTTCAATATTGCAAATTACTCTTCAACTAAATAAGTTGAAATACGCCACAGCCACTGGTGAAGACTAAAATCTCCAGTTATTATTGTAATCTTTATCAATTATATATGTTCTTAGTAACTGTATATAGGAAANTTTCTATTTAGTATTTTTAGGCCATTGTAAGGAGAGACTTTTTTTTTTTTTTTTTTTTTTTTTTTTTAACAGCAGTCTATGAACATTAAGCATGGAGAAAAGCTGCCTTACAAAGCTGTTGAGAAGGAAGAACATGCATTTATTTCACAGACTTCAGGGTTAATTAAGGCAAGCAGAATGTAATTGCCTACTTCAAATCTGGCCAAGAGAATATTATGAGAAATACCATACAATTTTTAGTGGCCGGTTATGTTCAGGACCTTGTTTTTACATTTTATCTGAAAGATGACATCTATAGCAATAGGGTTCCATCGAGCATGATACCTGCGCAGTACTAATACAGAGAAAAAATGTCACCTACTCCATCACTCACTAATAATATCTCCTTAAATACTTTAGAGGTCCATGGAGGTCTTCCTTCCATCTGTGTACAGACCAGACTGACCTCATTTAATTTAGGGGTTCTCCTGTGATTACAATTTAAACCTGTTTTTCTGCAGCACTACAGATGATTGCATTATCTTTCCCAGCCAGCACTCTAAAATGGAGCAGCACTCTAGAAATAAAGCCTTTTCAGGACAATCTATGGTTTGATTAGCATGGCAGTTCAGGGGCAAAGGGGTGCCAGGAGTACCTCTTTAATAACCCTCTGCAGTAAACACAGATAGCAGAGCAGAAAGGGGAATAGATTTGTCATTGGTGTTAAGGCTTTTCTCCCTCCTATTGAAGGGAGAGGGTGACAAGGCTATAATGTCACAGGGAATGAATGGACTTTTGGCTCTATACCCTAAATACTGGCAAGCACACATGTTCTGTCTGCAAAGCAGCATCCACTGCACTGCCGGTAAGCCCACTTGAATCTTTTTCAGCCTGCCTCCCTCTTGCTATCTGGCTACTCAATGGAGGGTATGTTTGGTTCAAGTTTTACAGTTAAGCCAGAACTTGAGATGTCTGCTTGCAGCTCTCTCTAAGCACACGCAAGCAAGAGCAAACAAATATACAAAATATTTTTCTTTCAGCTGGTCAACAATTTTCAGTCCAAATGTTATTTCAATAGCAAGCACCCTTTTAAAGAGAAAAAAAAATGCTTTTGATTATTACTATGCTAATTTTCATAACTTTTTCAATTGTAATTTTTTTCTAATGTTTTTATTGAAAAGATTAAACAAATATTACCCAAATAGTTATAGAAATGCTTCAACTTGTTCTTTCTCTAAAGGGCAAACAGTAATCATCCTCTGAATTGTGTCAATAAAGTTTTTGTTGAAACAAATTTTATGAAACATTGGATGACTCAATTAAATGTTGTTTTGAGTATTGCCCTACAGAAAGGTGTGTAGTAAGATTTCTTTCATGTCTTCCTATTCCTTCTTACCTGCTCTTTTGCTTGTGTCTGCTATTTTTCCTACTTTTCCTTATGAATCTGATTCTTCCTAAACCATCAGTGGAACTACCCTCGCAGCAGTACTATTTTACTTTAAGTTCTAGATATTGATCTGACAAATCCTTAGTCATATTGGTAGGTCAACTCATATAAGAATGAAGTTGATGAATTCTTTTGTGACAATAAATTTGCATAGGTATTTGTATTTATTAAATGAATCCTCATTTTTAACAGTTATGGACAAATTAGCAACAGGCTTTCATTCTATAGTAATAGTGCTGTTCTGTCAAACTCTTTTATTATCCTTTCAATCCACAAAACTTTAGTACCATTTCCCAGGAGAAAGCCTTCAGCAAAGTAGAGACACTTCAGAGCACAGCTAGGTGCAGCATACAAGAATTATAAAACTGTCATAAATGTCAGAATGTATTGTAATCAGCAGCACAGTAGCTGTGCCTGGAAACCAGCCATTTATTCTAAGGAGTTCTTTATGGTCTGGTAAATTGCATTAAATTTAAACAAAATTGTAATGACATTTTCTACAAAATAATATTTTAATAATCCAGGACACTGCCAGCTTCTTTTTTCTTTCTTTTTTTTTTTTTCTTTATCTTTCCATCCTTTACTTTATTCTCAGACTTTTATTTTACCATACAGAGCCAGAACACCCTCTCTTTTTCTGTTATACTTACACACTTACCTGATTACTTCTCTATAGTGCCAGCATTCTGAATTTAATTTCCCGGTTGCCAGTTTTGCACCAGTGTGACTTCACTGACCACAGTGGGGTTTCCACAAGCTTAGATGATACAGAAGATCAGAGTGAAACTCAGCAACTTTACAATTATTTAGCTTGAGGTTTCTCTTGTATGAAAACTAAAGCTCCTAAAATAAAGCAACCCCTTCTATGCACAGTAAGGAAGCAAAAACAAACAACAGAAGAAAATCAATGTGTTGAGGAAAAAAAGGAGATTTCTGAAAGTGAATAACTGAACAAGCAGATGCTAAAACAATATAAAGAAATTCTATATTTCTCTATAGAGAAATAAAAGAACACACACAAGGCAAAACTGTTAGAAATAAATGTTTCATATTTAACCATTAATCAGTATGTAGTCTAATATGCTTACTTGTGCACCTATAAAGAGTTAGCCATGTTAACAGAATAAATGCCATTCTGTGACAGATGGTATTGTTCATTCTCTCTTCATTCTCTCTGCCTCTCCCTCTTTTCTTCTGTCTCCCTCCTTCCTCCTTCAGTTCATTCTCTGTTACGTACCTTAAACTTGCATCCATCTTTTCTGTTGCGTTTGACACTTTGTCTAGTTAAGTAATGGTGTGCACAGGTAATATATTATTTATTTATTGAGCATTGTTGCACACTGGGAGGCAAATTAGTATTCTGTCCCTATCACTCACTGCTAGACACTGCACGCAGATGGAACACATTACCACATTAGACCAGTTAAGAGGCTTTAAATTAGATTTGTGACTTGAAAGTTTGAATAAGAAAACTAATAGAACACAAAATGAAGCAGAGGGAAAATTAGATTAATTATCTACAACATTTGGAGTGAACTGATGCTGATGCACTGTGTTGTAGGTGGCTATTTTTGTGCTGCAAACATGCCTTAATTTTGCCTGCATTGAACTACTTGAATGGTTGTGAAAACACACTTATTTACAGGTTTTAATATCCCAGAGTAATTTTTAAAATTAAAACTAGATATTTTAAATGTGCTTCATCATTTTTCCCTCAGTTGTTTTGCTTTACTATTCTGAGGAGATAGGATGAATTGTAAGCTCCACAGAGATTGTAGAAATTAATCCTGGAAATACAAATTTGAATCTTAATGCTGAATTAGAGGAAAATTAGGTAAGAATTTTTAATGTAAAGTAGTTAATTTTGTGTCATTTTACAATATAAGACAAAATTCTCTATTCTGTGAATATGTCAATGCAGCTTTTGAAGTGGGAAGTGTACAGACAATGCAAAACCAGATATTTTTTTTCCCCAACCTTCCCATTTTCCCTCTCCCCTATATGAAAGACTCTTTCACATTCAATCAAGAAAAAATAGCAAAGAATAACACAGGCAGTAGCCAAATTGCACATTTACAAGTCTGCTTTATCATCACCTCAGCAAAGGCTCAGCTCTCGTTTCATTTCTAAAACTATTTCCCAGTGATTTAGGCAATTCGGGTAGACTGAGACAATTCACCTGCAAATAGGACTGAGTCCAGGGACTCCAAATTCTTATGTCACTAGCGTTTCCTTTACTTGTTCCTACCTTCTTTATTAAGTGAGACTGTTGATATTTAATAAAAGCAATTTAACTTAGAATATCAAAAAATATTCAGGCAAACCGTAGACTGTCCCAAATGAATTTGACCAGTTTCGCTGTATATTATTCCCTCATTCATATTTTTTCTCTTTATATGAACAGACTACATCTATTGTAAACACTTATTCTTTACTATTTTCATTTAATTTATAACTTCTAGGTTATGAAATCTTAAAAATATTTTCTGAAGTGTTTCGAATTTTAGGAGAAGGGGTAAAATGAGTGATACCTTAATCCCTGTGCTTATGCAAAAAGAATATACATTAAGAAGTACTTTATAACACAGGTGGATTTTTTAAATGCAGTATATGAAACCAGGAAGAGAAGTTGCGGATAAAGAAAAATGAGAGAAAAGAGAAAAACTCTTCCTTTTTATATATGTATATGCACAGTTGCATTGTATACACACACACATATACAAGCATGATTGAAATGTGTTTGAGATGCTTTGTCAGGTGCCCCAAATATAAATTTATTCTTCGCAAAAATATCTGAATTATAAGGAGAGATTGTTGCATCGTTGTGTTGCTGTATTTTTAAAGAACAAAGACATATTAATTTTTCTAAATGAAAAAAAATGAGGAAATAATATGTAAAATAAGATAACTAAGGAATGCAGGCAGTTGATAAGGGTAGCTAAACAAATATGAGTGAAGAAATATGGATAAAAGAAATAGGTATGAAATATATGTACTTCTGTTATGATATATACATCAGAATTATATCTATTGACTTTTACTGATAGTGTTATGACTGGTACTAAACCAAGATGCCAAAATTAGTATCATGATGCAGAAGAGGCAGAAGTATTTAATAAATATTTAACTGCTGCATCAGCAGAAAAACTACAGCAACAACACACACCCCAGCCCCCAAATAAACAAAAGAATAGGTATGAGATTTTATATTGATAATTTGATTTATTAAAGAGTATTAAAAATGTAATGGAGTTAAGCATGTATTAAAATGCAGAACCAGAACATTCAAATGTATGAAGGTCCAAGGAATTATCCAGGAATGTCTGAGCTGTTTAAAATAGATGTTTTAAAACAGGAACAAT
This sequence comes from Nycticryphes semicollaris, assembly GCA_013400055.1. Taxonomy (NCBI): domain Eukaryota; kingdom Metazoa; phylum Chordata; class Aves; order Charadriiformes; family Rostratulidae; genus Nycticryphes; species Nycticryphes semicollaris. The sequence continues at coordinate 35,018 of VXBJ01003364.1, read as the reverse complement.
GGGAATTCACAGAGGATTTGAAAACAACGGAAACACTGTACTGGTGTTTTAAAAGGTTATGCGAGAGGAAATTAAAGGACATGTAGGTTGATATCAATCTCAGGCAGTTATCAAAAAGCTGACTTGGATGCAATCAGTAAATAATTAAGAGTCAGTATCATTCAAATTTAATGTGAACCAATGAGGTTTAATGGAAAATAAGCAATAAGCCTTATTATACAAACTGCTTGATGTTGTTTGTTTTTTGGTTTTGGGTTTGTTTTTTTTTTTTTTAAAAAAATCTATTATAAGAGGTATCTATATTTATTATATATATATATTTGTCTTTCGTACTACGTTGTGATAAGAAACTGTTGATAAGAAACTATTAGTCATTATTTATGTATGTTTCTGTGATTTCATAAATGAATTTATCTCATCTCAAGGTTGTTCACTGTCTATATTGTTAGTTTAGAAGAAAATATAAATGAAGAGTAAATAAAATCGATTAAAATACCAGAATTAGTAAACTGGCATTAAATAAATAAAATGGTAATTCAGCTAAACACATTAAGGTAGGATGTATTGTTTAGTTGGATGAAGTGCACTTCACTGTTTAACATGAAAGGGTGAAAGATTGCTTCAGAATAATCATCAGTTCACACTAGTAGGATTTACAACAATTAGATGTTTATTCAAGTTACCATCTCCACAGACTTCGAAAAGCAGTGGATGTCTGCTTTCTCCTTTACATGTACACGTCTGCTTTCTCCTTTACATGTACACTGGAAAGTGAGGTTAGTTTCTTCCCCTGCTGCTTCCAAGAAGAATGGAGGAAGAACAGAGGGTAGAGCTGCCAAGTTTGAGATGACCTTTAGACTTCTGTAGCATTTGCACCTACAACCCTCTCTTCCCTGCTCTCACTGGCTACAGTTAACATGATCTTTCCAAAGTTTTCACTCTTAATCCTTATTTCCAGTTTGTACCACCTTCTTTCACCCTCATAGGTGTCAAAACCTCCATTTTAACTTCGTATGTAAGGAAACTTGAGTCAGTACTGCTCCCAAAGATAACCAACAGAATTTGATTACCTACATGTGATTCAGAAATAAAACTTCATCACCAGCCATGCAAGGAGAAAAGTAGGACTATTTCTGCACTGCTATATGATATCAATGAAGGTATTAGTTGAATGCTATGACAAGTTCTGGTGTTTGGACTTTAAAAGATGTTGACAATTTTAGAAGGGTTTGAAAATAATTACTGGAATTAGGAAGCCTGGGGAAAATGCCTCATGAGTAGAAGCTGCAAAAATTCCATGTATTGAATTTCTCCAAGAACATGACTGCATCACAATTTACAAAAGTCTAATTGAGAAACTTTATGGCATTAGGCATAACGAGATGGCAGTAGTTTGAAGGCAGAGTTAGGTAAATTAGAGTAGATATAAAGGTCATTTCAGAAAGTTGTTAACAGAACAGGTTCCCTAGGAAAGCAATGACTTCTTTATTGCTTTTAGTTTCAAAATTAAACTATAAAAACCCCAAAAACTTGAAGTTAGAAACACAAGCACACAGTGCTTCTCTGGTCTGTGTTACATGAAATAAATCCGATTAACTAATCCTAACAGTCGTCTTGTCTTAGTCATTAGCTAAAACTGCCATGCATACAAAAAACTCTTTTGTATGCATGGCAGTTTTAGCTAATGACTAAGAACGTTGAGACTGGCACTTGACAAAGTAGCTACCCACCTACAATGAATTTGCTATGGAATTTGGAAACTCACCTGAAGAAGTTATACGGGTACCTACTTAAGGTGAAGAAGGACCAGGAGCTACACAAATCAGCTATCTTTCACAAATGGCTGCTACATATGGGCCATAGCTCTAACATCCATAGTTAATCTGGCCAGCTGGCTTTTGCTCATTCTAATTTCAGAATATAGCTTGCTTGGTTCTGGATTGCACCATGTTGGGTAATTGTTTGGTGTGGTCTTGATGGTCTGGAAATCAACATTTCATCCCAGAACCAGTTCCCAGGGCAAGACACATTTTTCTTTAAACTTGTGGCTAGACACAGACCAGAGAAACACCTCTATGTCACAAGGATGGTTTGGATTATATTCATCATACAGATTTAATTTCTCATTTTGCATGATGCTATATAGGGTTCCTGAAAAATTTTGAAAATTGTGAGACTAATCAGAGACCCAGATTATTTGAAAACTCTTATTAAGGGTGCATGGAGTTTCACTTATCCACTGGGATAGGATTAATTTAATTTCTTTATGCGTTTTATCCATGTGAAATTAAAAACCAAATACTCCATAAAACACAAAGTTCTGTCATGATCATCAGAAAAACATTCTGATCTCAGTTTCGTATGCAGGTAATTATTAGCAAGCATATTGAAAAAAGGAAAAAAAAATGAAACAAGGGAAAAAGCTCTTGCCATGTGGGCCTATGGGTTAAAAGAATCACCTTATTCTTGTGTATAATGAAAAGGACTAGAAGATTGCAAGTAACATTATTCCAGGCTTTGGTGCTGACTCAAATCATTGAGACTCCAACCAGAGTAAGGATAATAATAAAGTGAAATGGCAACAGAACAATTAAGGAAAACTAACCAGTATGGTTTGCAAATGTAAGTGTATGAACCAAAATAAAGTGGGACATATTCAGAATCAGTGCAAGATGATTTTTTAGGTGGGGGTAGGTGAATGGAAAGGATGTTACAGGCTGAAGGGAATTAAATAAATGTAAGCAAAATTCATATCAAACTTTAACATTGTTATTATTACATAGGTGCTATGCTAATAAGAAATAGTTTTAAAGCTTTGTTATTGTTATGCAACTTGACAGAGGCACTGAAAAGTCTTAACCTGAAGTAAGAAAGCATGTGTGACCAAGGACTGTCTTGGATAACACTTCGAAAAACATCAGTAAAATATCATTTCTTAAAAGAATACTAATCTGCATCTGAAGAAAAACATACTCTGACAGGTCATTCACAGAATAACAGGTTGTCTGAGAAAATATGGTTCAAATATGTCCAACGTATCTGAGAATAGGTGATCACATGATGAGCAGGTATTTTATGAAAATATCCATTGATGTGTTATCAGCTCAAAGAAAATAGAAAGCTATTCATTCTGATCAGAATCACATAATCTTACCTTGTGGACAATAATAAAAAATGTCCATAACTGGTTGCATAGATGAGGTGTACTGGACATGTCAGACTGGAACAACCCTCACCCGGTTATAATAGCACCACTTTTCTTCAAAATCAGGTATGAAGAGTTGATCTCTTGCTATTGCAACTGTATTGCTGCTTCTTAAGTGTAGATGAATTCTCGTCAAATAGAACAAATTCTTAGCACCTGACCTGAAGTTCTGTTGGATGTGCTTGATTGGTCTGCTTACCCAGTCTTGAGACTTTGTCTGCAAAACTGGGTGCAAAATTTACCAGAGAATTAAACCTATTTCAATTGATTTGAAAAAAAAAAAAAAAAATCAGAGTTATTTGCTAATTTTTAGCACTAATTCAGATGGAAAAATAAAAAAAAAAGAAAAATGGGGGAAATACAAAGAAGCAAACAAAACTTCTAAAATATTTTAAAATGTTAATAGTTCAAGAAGAAGACATTCACATTTTTGGAGTGTGAGTCACAAATAAACTTAGATCATTCTGCAAGTACTTTCCTCTGGTACTGTTTAATTTGCTCTTGCTACAGTACTTTCACCTGATGCACACATTTTAGATGTGAGTGAGTGAAAAAGAGATGAGTTAATAACTTAGTGACTAAGCACCTTCACATACTGGAAAGAAGCATATTCCTGAAGCATATTGGTGAGACACTGGAATAGGGTGCCCAAAGAAGCTGTGGAAGCCCTGTCTCTGCAAGTACTTTCCTCTGGTACTGTTTAATTTGCTCTTGCTACAGTACTTTCACCTGATGCACACATTTTAGATGTGAGTGAGTGAAAAAGAGATGAGTTAATAACTTAGTGACTAAGCACCTTCACATACTGGAAAGAAGCATATTCCTGAAGCATATTGGTGAGACACTGGAATAGGGTGCCCAAAGAAGCTGTGGAAGCCCTGTCTCTGGAAGTGTTCAAGACCAGGCTGGATGGGGCTTTGAACAGTAGAAAGTATCCCTGCCCAGGACAGGGGGCTTGGAACTTGATGATCTTTAAGGTCTCTTCCAACTCTAACCATTCTGTGATATAGCATCTACATTCTACATTTCTGATCATACAGTAATGTAAATCAAAGGAGCCTATTTAAGAGAGAAGTTGAGCTTCAGTCCATTCTGTCATTCAGATTAGATAAAAAGGAGGTTTGTATTTCTGTCCTCCTAGGAGGAGTACAGGTGAATTAATGAGTTAGTAAAAAAAGAGGTCCTTCTGTCTGGTT
>VXBJ01003364.1:18399-30574 GCA_013400055.1 Nycticryphes semicollaris | reverse complement strand
GTCTATCCTCTAATGATTTTTATTCTTTGTATATAAATTCAGTTCTTGGATTTGTTTTCTGTTTTATTTTGGTTTGATTCAGTTCCTTAATAAAAATTGGGAATTTTAAACTATCCAAAAAGCCTAAGACTTAGTGCGTAGACCTGTCAATTTCCCCAGTACTTTCCTAATCCAAGTTCCTGAACGTGTATATATACATGTATACATATGCACATATATATACATACCAAAGGCCTAGGAAATCTTGTAGGTAACTGCAAATTCGTGATTAAAGAACAGCCATACTAACGTTCAGATTATTTTAATTCCTTGCTTATTCACCTTCCCAAAGACACTCCCAACAGTTCATTTTCTCTTCTTCCAAATGAGCAACATAGTGAGAAAGCCCTAGGAAGAGCTTGTGAGTATAAATTGATGAAGAACCTTTTTCAAGTATGAAGATGATTCAAATCACAAACACGAAAGGCGGCCAGGAAGGTCTAAAACTGACAATAATAATGAAAGGGAGGACTCATTTAACAGAATATGTTGTATAATATGGTAAGGAAGAAAAAGGCTCTCACTGGTATTTAGATATTGGATATGTAAACAGAGACATTTGGAGACATGAAGTCAGACAGTCATGGAACTGTAAATATTGAGGCCAACCAGGAGGATCAGAAAGAAACAGCAAGATTAAGCTGTTCACTAAAGACAGGATAACAGTATGCAAAATGCTGTTTCAAAAAATACAAGGAAAGGGACATTTTTAGAGTGGTGCAGAGTGTATTAAGGAAAAAGAGTAAAACGACTTTCTGAAAACTTTGCAAGAGGTGCTCAGTTATAAAGTTGTGTCAAATGTGTAATAGGGCAGCTCTTATTGCTTTAATCATTTAAAACAAGTCTGAATAGCATATTTTGAAATAATATTGTACCAGGAAGAGGATGAACTAGTAGATCTTATGCTTTTTAAATTTCTCTGTCACTTCTGTACTCTATCCTAATCCATTTAATTAGTTATGAAATCATTAATCAATAGGCTCTTTTCTGCCAGTTCAAAAATGGGAACTTCTGAAACAGTGAAACAGTTATTACAAAAATGCTATATATATAACATTCATAAAATTTTTATTTCTGTTTTAATAGATGTTCCTACACTCTTTTCTTAAGTCTTTCACCAGATTTGTGTTCTGAACTAGAAAAGTTCTTAACATTCCTAGGGAAATATTATCAGGTCAGTATTACAATTCTGGGATTCTCTCTCTTGGATTGGCTGTCTATTGAGGCCATTTGTATTATTTTTTTTTTATTTTTTTTTTTTTTAATGAAGCAAAATATTAATTTTGAAATAAGGATCAGAGATTCTGCCGTTCCTAAGAGAACCAGCTGGTTATTCTAGGTAGCCTCATACTTTTTTTTTTTTTTTTTTTTTTTTTTTTTTTAAGAAAGATTGGCACTAGAAAGGATGTGATAGGATATAATCAGATGGCTTGACTGTAAATGACAATATGAGAAATGACAATATGTCTTTGAGAACATGAAGCAACAGTGGACATACAGTGTTAATTTTATACATTACAAACACTGGTTTTGGGCAAGGAAAATGAAGATGTGGTATAGACAGAAGGATATATACCTGTGTCACTGAAATAGCTGATGCTAAGAAGAGAAAAAAAGTGCAGCTTATTTATTATTATTGGTCTTTGAGAAGGAAATCGAAATTCCAAAGAAACTAATATTGTCTCAAATATATTATAAACAATTTTAATGGCAAAGTACCAATAGTCCCGTGCAATCTTGACTTTAAGATTCATATTGTGTGTTTTTGCATAACAATAGGTTCAAAATCAGCTTTTCAGAATTTTTAAGAGTGATCTTTTCCAGCAATGACAATGACAACTGCTATTAAGTAACCATTTTATCCCACTGACATAATTATGAAAATAGTTTAGCAGTATACATTTAATGAGCTAGTGTGTATGATTTTGATTTAACAAATACTGACAGGAATTTTTTAGTTTAAAAGAATAGGATAAATTTCAATTAATCATATAGATAAAAAACAGGAGCCCCGCTGAATATAAACTACAAATGTCCTCTTTAATAGAAAAGATGACAAAAGTTTCTCATACCAGCGGTATGAATCTATATGTAGTTTGCATTAAAAAAAAAAAAAATCATTATTTTGCCCTTCATTTTAATCAGAATTTTTTATTGTCATAGGCTTCAAGCAGCATAACAATTAAGAAATGTATCAAAGCAAGAATCTTAAGATTTTTTTTTTCCTTCATTTTCAGAGTTGATGCTAAATCAGCTGTTTACACTCCAAGAAGGGCGCTAGCCTGTTCTAAAATTTATTTATGATTCTTGTGTTCAAAGACTTTCTGATGCATCTTGCTTTAGAAATTTGATGTTCACCTGCTAAATTAAAGAGGATTTGAAAACTGAGATTTGGATTGGGAAATTGTGAAGACATTGCCAAATGATAGGTTTATTAGCTTTACAGTTTATATAACTTTTTTTGTGCAGTTCTTCAGATAAAGGGTAAACTTTCTGAAATATTCTTGAGAAACAACAAATTCCTGTGCAACATTGATATGAATGGGTATAGGAGAAAAGGTTGCACATTTCTTCATAGCACTCACTGTCTTTGCACTGTTTTGACTGACAGTGACATCAGTTCAACAACTCCATATTTTCCTGTAGAGGAGACTCTCCCTTTTCCGCACACTTTGACAATAAAGTTAAAAGTTAGAAGCTTTGAGTCAGGGACACAGCCAGAATTAAAATCTTGGTTCTTCAGCTACAAAAAAAAAATACTGCATAACAGTTTCAAATTGGCTTTCTTATAAAATGGCAACGATAGAATTATAGTGGAACATCAGCTGTGTAAATCAGACTTCGTAGAGTCAAAATGTCAGTTTGCTCTCCATGAATCAATTTTAATCCTGAAATAAGAAGGCATCTTTCCAGCTGAATTTACTAAGAATGGCAGCCCTGGTCTATGATTAGGCACATTGGTCAACGTTCATTGTAGCGAAACCGAGTGCCTAAAACAAGTGAAGTCTGGTTGCCACGCACTTTCTCAGAAGCTAATAGTGAGAGAGATGGGGCGCTTCAACGGGCATTTTGTCAGGGTGCCTGCACACTCATCCTTGGCAGATAGCCTAGAAAATATATAAATAAGAATGTGAGCACATATGGTATGTATGGAACTGAACCCAGGCAAAATTGTCTGGACGGTGTTAGCATTGAAAATGGTCATGTTAAGGACCTGTCCCCCAGCCCAGACAGGGCAGCACAGCCTCATGATGGGGTGCTGGGCAGAGTCTGTACCCAGTAGTGGGGTGTCAGCATGGGGCCAGCACCCAGGGCCACCTCATTGCTGGGTGCAGGGGACCTTGTAGGAGGGCTTCCTCACACAGAGCTGGAGGGCTTATGTCTCCCACAAGGTGTGATCAAGTGGGGAAACTGCACTGCTGGAAAGGGGTGCCAGTGGCCTGTCAGTGCGGGGCAGGGGAACTGTTGGGGGATCTTAAATTTTTCTAAGGTTTAGTAATGGAAGGGTGTTTAGAAACTTGTAGGTGTTTATTAACATTTTGTAAGTGTCTAGCATTGTGGTTTAACTGTTGTTTTACTGATATTGATCCTGAATGTATAGCTCACTGATTGCTGGTTAATTATGTGTCATTTAGAAATCACTAAACTGCTTTGATGCTAATTAAGTTTAAACAATTTGAACTGAACAGTTTTTCCCTGCAACACAATTCAATACATCTAAAACTTGAATTATCTCCTGGAGTTGTTGGATTTCCTCTCTGTTAGCAGTAGCATTTGACCGTTCTAACTTAGGAGCCTTAGAAAAAGGATTGAACTATACCTGAGCTATTGCTACCAGCAACAGAATCTAAATAGCTATCAGCGTTACAGAGAATGAAGTTGCAAGTCTTCATATACATAGTAAAGAAATTATCACAATCAGCAATCCCTGGGTCAGGGTCACCTAAATGAGAAAAACTGTTTTTAAAGTCTTGAGCAGCATACTTTTTCCAGACAGTAAAAGATGGTTGCTAAAAGCTCTCAATCTTTATTTCAGTTGCTAAGCAATGATCAAAAAAACCCGCTACAGGTTCTGCCAATGCAGTTTAAGTGTTTGGGTTGTTTGTCTGTTTGTTATGTGGTTTTGCTTTTTATTTTTCCCTCAGGGGTAAAGAGGGCTTCAGCATCACTGAACGGATGGGCTTTTTATGGCAAAGCGAGGACTACAGATAAGTGTCAACATGAAAGTGCTTCAATTTTACATACAGGACTAAAAGAAACAGCATAATAGGTGAGGTATTTTATAAAAGGACCCAATAAACAAATATTTTCAAATGTCTCATACAAATTAAGTAGGTCTGTTCTCAGTTAGAACATGTAGCCAGGGAGAGAAAGGGTGCAAGGGCCTTCCACAGAAAAAAAAAAAAAAAAGAAAAAAGAAAAAGGTCTGTTAATTATGAAATCTGGCAAAGGATCTTTTCTGATCTCTTTTTTTAGATCATAGCAAGCAAATATTATTTAGTGTTTCCCCTACTGATTTTTATTTTACACTGCCATGGTGCTGCACAGCCATTTGGATGAAATTAAGCTACAAAACTATTTTGTTCAGAGGTCTGTTTTCTTTGCCCTTAGTCTGGTTATCAGCATCTCCTGTAGAAAAACAATGGGCATGTTGCCCCAAGCTCTACCTGCTCTGGGCACAGCCAGCCCTCCTCCCCCTCTTCTGTCAGTCCCGCTGAGGCTAACAGCAACCATGTGTCATCCCAGCTCGTCTTAAACTCATTGATCCTCCTGAGAAGATCCACCTGTCTCTGCAAATCTGTTAGCTGATTGTCCCCTGCCATAACTAACTGACAACACTTAATACATTTTCTTACCTGTGCTTTCTTAATATTCATGTACACTGCATATAAAATACGCACTAGGTGCAACTGGTGGCATAGCAGATGGATAGAACATAAAGTATGTATATTAGGGGGGCGGAAATCATGGGGGTTTTTGTTTTGTTTTGGGTTTTTTTTGTTGTTGGTTTGTTGGGTTTATTTCCCTTCTAAATTTTTCCTTTTTGCTTCCATTCAAAGCCCCTTGGTACATAAACAAGATAGCATGGTTTTAGACATAGATCTCTTTGTATTTATTAAATTTTAAATAAGAACTGTAGTTTTTTATTGCTCACATTTTTCAATAACTATTACATTTCAGTTCTGCCAGAAAGACTCACTTCTGCCTGCCAATCAATGTCAATAGCCAATCTCATCAATGTGACTGGACACTTACTTCAGAAAATTTACTTATGTTGTGGTAAACATTACTGATTATGACAAGTAATACTGTATGATTACTAACTGTGTAGCTTCAAACATATGGAAAATCTCATTTCTGATTTCTTTACAATGTGATTATCCAAGAGAACAAGTCATATAGCATATAATAGGCATCGAAATATAAAATAATAATTGCTGCTCTAGTGGTACCTCAATATATAATTACACAATATACATTTTAAGAATTCTCAGATTGCATATCCCCATGGCAGGCAGCTACTTCCATGGGGACTGTTGCGTAAATGGAGGAAATTAACAGGCTAAAAACCAAATTATGACAGAAACTGACAAAAGCAAGGGGAAAATCAGTTTGAATGATAATACTCCAGGCTTGACTTGTTCCATTATACTTAACCATTACAGGGAGGCTCTCAGGTCACTGAATGATTTGTTCTGCGATACCTATAACTGTGCACAATAGGCTAAATGAGAGGCAGTATCCGTCATAACTTTGAATTGCCCTGCTTTGTCAGTTTGTGCTGTGCCTTTAACATTATTTAAGTATGCTATGGGGAGTATTATTATTAAAGCCAGATTGGTATTGAATTACCCAACCTCCCTCTAGACCTAAAAGAACAAAAAATGCCAAGTGTGTGGTACCTATGCTTATTAACTAAAACTGAGTGCCTAATCCTGCATTTAATTTTGCTGTGTCAATTAATTTGTTTCACAAACATCAACTGCAATATTTAAGGAAGGAACCTGGTATGGTATGAGAAGAATATTGAGCAGCAAAGAATGGTTTGGGTTTTTTTGTTTTTTTTTTCTCTATGATTTCATTCTTGTCCCACTTTTGCCATAATTCAAATAAGTATTATACAGATAAAATGTTTTTGTGGTTCAGGACTTTGATGAATGACGATGCAAGGAGTGGTAGATAAATATACACTATCAGACTGTCATCAGTAGGGTGTGGGGGATGTCCCTGTGACTTCAAAAGCAAAAACGCAAAAAAATCTTGAACTAATGGGAACTAATCATGGAGTCAGAAACTCTAAAATTGGGTCATTTCTTTGCTTAAAAAAATGAATGTCTAAATCCAATCTAAATCTAAAGTTACTGAATGTTGAAGCACCTTTTCTGACAGTGTTTTTCCAGTGGGTTTTATAGATGCATGGAGAGTGCTTCCAAATACCATTTCAGGAAAGCTGCGGACTTAAGATCGAGGATAAACACCATAAAAAAGAGTTGATATGAATAGATAAGAATAGCTAACTTAGGCAACTCAGGCAGATAAAACTTTAGATTAGAAGTAAATAACCACAGTTCCCTACATAATCAATGGCAGTACTCACTTGTCTCCAGCATGAACAAAGTTTAGTATGATCTGAATGCACTGACATATAAAAATAGTTTATAAGTTTCTAAACCAGGGACAGTTTAGGAGATCCTTTATGTGCATCTTAGATTTTCATTATTCCAGAGCACAGCAGTCTTCACAATGAAGAATAAAATCAGTCAGAGAAGTCAATGTTATACCCATGTCTTATGTCTTTCTTCTGAGTTTCATTGGCTGTGTTTGTGTGTGGATATCCCAATATCTCTGGTAAGAGTCAGTCTAGACCCCCAGACCTTACTGGATTTAGTCCCGGGCCATTGCATTAAAAAAAAAAGTTACATTTGGTCAATTTGAGTCTGATACTAAACCTCGTGAGCTTAAAAACTTATTTCAGACTGGTTTATATGGGACAATTGGCTAGGGGGCAGAAAATTGAGCAAATAAATAGTTTACAAGACAATTGCATGTATTTTTACTTTGTTTTCTCCCAAGAGGGAATATGGTTTCCAAACCAGGCATTGCAGAAATTCTTGCTAGCAACAAATGAGTACTTGTAGCCTTGTTCACCAGTTCAATTCATTCTCTGGAAAAGTGTGTAAGCCACACATGAAAAAAGCATAAGGAGTTAATACAGCAGTGTTGAAGTCAAGTAACAGCAGTGACTGCTGAGAATTAACAGAACAGTGTGATAATATGTTTTGGGACTAATAAAACAAAGCATAACTATTTGATAGGATTGAGAACAGCAGGAAAGGGTTTGGTAGGTGGAGAGGATTAGCTCTCAGAGAACATGTCTACCTGATGTATTGCAGCACAGCAATGTGGCAGAGGTGCCAGAAGTGCTACTGATATGAGGTATGGCACACTTCCAAGATAATATAACTGTTCCTCAATTATTCTGCATCAATATGGTTCTCTCTACAAGACACTACATTGTGTCATATAATCATATCTTTACGTGTAACAGACAAGGTATTAGAGAAGAGGCTGTGGGAGGAAATGCTTCAGCCACAGGAAGACAGCTCCAGTATTCTGTTATGTTTTGTTTTCACAGACAACAGCAGCATGCGTCCCACTGACTTTGGTGGTGTACAATCAGATTGCTGGTGTGCAAGTGACTGATAGAAAAGGTACCAATAGTAGTAAAATATGTGGCTACATGGATTATAAAGGTTGTTTCATCCATCAAAGTCAATTTTGTTTGATAAACTAAATAAAGCTGAAAATCCTGCAAAAGTAGAACCCCTGTGAGTAAATATATGATGAGTAAATTAGCTACTTGTCATTCCTGCTTCTGTGACCACTTATTATATACACATGTCCTCTTTCAACAATTGCTTTCTTATAACTGCACCTAGGGAAAAACTACAAGCTTGTAGCAGTGGAAACGTAGTTTATTTCCTTGCTGAAGTATGGAGTATAGATAGCTTGTTTTGATACCACAAAATCAATTCAGCTCTTTTGCTGTGAAAAACTACCTGGTTTTGCTTAGCAAGTACTTGTGAATTTGATTTATTGTGAAATATTTCTATTTCACAGCAAAATAGCTTTNNNNATATGAGTGGCAAGTTTCCAAGTCTAAAAACTGCCTTTCATTTTTATGGAAACTAAGAAAACACTTGAAGTGAAACCAAAAATATAGATTTATTTACCTTTTTAACACAGGTTTCACTCAGATGCCTTCATTGTCTCCTTGTAAGTTTGTTGGGTTTTTTTTCCTTTTTTAATTCTTAGTTTCTCATGAGATTTTCCTCATGTCCTTTTTTTTTTTATGCAAACTTTCAGAAACATGACCTATCTTTTAAATGTAATTCCTTTATTTTTTTCTTATTATTTTATTATTCCTTACAAACTTATTAATGGCAGATTCTTGCTTTTTGTGCAATCAGTCATTAAAACCATCCATGTATTGCACAATAGGGATAACAGAAGGCATGACAAGTGTCATACCCCCATGTAACTTTAATGACATCAGATCTGCCCAGGGACACTACACATAAAGACTAGCAATTTGGGTGTTGAAAATATAATGTTTGATATCTCTGGTTAATATAAAATACTGTAATAATCTTGAAATTAATGAGATAGCTTCTTTTTAGGCAACAGTGGCTAGTTTATTAACTGTAATATATTAACAATATACTGCCAGAATTTACTTAGTTTGCACAATAAGTGGTAAAACTGAAAAAAACTGAGAGTAAATACCCCCAGAAGCATAACTGAGACCCAAGAAATAATGGCCCAATTTTAATGGAATGCAGCATATGAAACAGTAAAGAAATCACATATAAAGCATAAAAATATACATATCTGTTCATATTAGGTATAGTTTAACTTCTGAGACATTCTTAAATCAGTATAAACTGGTTTGGGAACAAGACAAATACTAACTTTAGAAAAAAACATATTTTGTTTTCAAATGTATTTTCTAGTAAGCTTTGTGCATAAGTTTAGCTTATCATCAGTTTTACACTACCATAATTTTTCATTGCCAGTTTTATATACTTTCATTATTCACTGGGTGTCTTACAAACATTGATCAGCTATTATCAAGTCATAATACATGTCTATATTTGTGCTTTATAGTTCTTCAAAAGTCTTGCAAGCATGAATTTCAGGTCATGCAGTTTTCATGACCTGGTTTGAGAAATGTCTAAAATATATGCATAGTTAAATATTTATATGATGGTTTATTACAAATAGTCATCTAAAATCCTGTGATATTAACTGATGTTACCAGAAAATTGTATTTTAACTATGTATATATTCTAAGCACAAATGTATTTATTATCAGCTGTACATGTAAGGTAATATTCATCATTATTTCCTGAGTTAACTCTATCCTGTAAAAAAAAAAAAAAAAAGGCTTCCAATGTAACTAAGATCTGTATGCTTTAGTATGAAAGCTGAGGAAAAAAAAAGTAGAAATAAATTCTAATCTGGCTTGAGAACGATTTTTTTTTTTTAGTAAAGAAACAAGACACCATATATTATATTTTTTTTTTTGTATGATTAATTTTATGCCCTTCTAAAAATTGCATTTCAATATACCTTGGTAGACTACCTTCATGGGATTTTCCACATCTTATAGGACATCTCTATGTTCTGTTCATAAAATGTTGTTTTGCTTTGGGTTTTTTGTTTGTTTGTTTGTGTTTAGTTTTGTTTTATTTTATTAATAAACAGCATTCTTACTAATTTAAGTTTCAAGTGATTTTGGCTCCTGTTTACTGAAAGCAGGCTAAACAAGTAGAACATTATATGCACATTGTTTACTTCCCTCTCTCTATGCATTAGTTTATATTTTCATTAAGAAGTGTATAACAAGGCACAAGGAACAGCGGAGGGTGCAGGGTGATGTGGAAAAGAGAACCCTCAAAAACTACAGAAGAGGGCAGCTGGGTGTCCACCCCAAGTTGATACACATAGATAAGGAAGCACCTTCTGGGTATTCACGGGAAGTATATTCCTTTGGGATTTTTTTAACTAACTACAACTTTGACACAGATAAAGACTGACCAGTGAGACAACTCTAGTAATGACTATATCTTGACAGGATTCAAAACTGGAGTGCTTTTACTATCTGATTTTCAGGCCAAATTTCCTAAGGTACAGAAGAAAGGATAGTACAAATAAAACACAGGGAGAGAAGGTAAGTTTTCATTTTTACTGCATTCAATCAAACAAACTATGATCCTATAAGAATTCTGTTTTCCTTTTCTGATTGAAATGTCCATCTGTGAGTTAATAGCTACCAACTTCTAAATTATTCAAATGCAAATCAGGTTTAATTCATCCCACATAGAAATCTATAGTGAAAATATCTTTGCAGATCTCCTTTATCATAAATGGAGGGTAATTTTAAAAATTGAGTCATCTCACTGCTTTTGGAATGTCTAAATTAGGGTTAAATTAATTTTACCCCAAAAGTGCCTATTAAGTAATTTTAACTATTACTGTTAACTGCCTTTGTTAATTAAAAATTTACTGAGCATAAATTACTGGTGTATAGAAAACTACAACAGAAACATTGAGAATTAAAAAAGTCATTTTCCAATCCCACTTTCAGTCAGAATAATCTTTCCCATCCAGCCAAATATAAAAATATGGTATTAATTTGTTGGAGCAGAATCTACAAATAGATGTGGTCCTTTGTGCCCCAAAGATTATGTTGCAGCTTCCAAACCACTTTTTAATCTTTTCTTGATTTTATTGCTAATTTTAGATTATTTTTAGAAAGAAGCAAAGCACTCTGTGAAGTTTAGTTTTACCTGCCACATTCTAAGGGAAGGGCAATATCTTCATAATATTGTGAATTCTGAGCTTAGCTGCAGAATAGTTTGCTCTGAGTGGCTATTATTTTTTCTAAAGACTAGTTAAAATCTAAACAATGCATATTATCTCCTTTTGTGTACACAATCCCTAAGAAATGTACCTGGAAGCTACAGAGGAAAACACGGTATAGATCAAACATCAAGGCATAATTGATAGACCAAATCAAGATGCCTTCCTGTATTGCTGTGCTTCTTTTTTGTGGGGAGGAAACCCCCAAGATTTCAAAACAATGTAGAATGTCTTAAAACTGAGACAGACATGCATATAACATGCCTGCCAAAAAGGCACATATAAATTTCAAGATGCATGCTAGCTGACATAAATGTCCTGATATAATGGAATTCTGTAAGTTTTTCCTCATTATCTCTGGTGAGAGCAAGCCAATGCTTTGCAAATGGCTGAGCCTCAATTAAAAAGAGATGAAACACTGAAAAAATACAAACAATCCTTTTAATTGCAGAAAAGCATCAAGCCAGGCTGTTTCTTCAGGAGGAAAAAAAAAGTATTTTAAAGGTCGATCCAAATTCGCTTCTTTGTTGGCAACTTTGCAATCGTAGTAGCTCATGACCTTGTGACCAGAAAGGTTAACTGTTTTCGTCCCTCCATTGTTGGTCTCCCTGTCCGACAGCCTGTTCACTTGTGATTTGTTCAATATGACTGCCTGAGCACTCAGTACTTTGATCCCCCATGCCGCCATAACAAAACACGTTGAGATTGGCTGAACTCCAGATGGCGTGTTCATTTCAGTTGGTATTGCTGCCCTTTAAAGGCCTCAAAACATTAGCTTTAACCTTATCCTTTGTATCCCTAAGTCCTGTACTGATGTGTGTCTCCGTTTACTGCAACTTCTGTTTAAGGCTGCCTTCATTCTATATTAATTTGTTAGCTTGTTTCATCAGTATTACAAATCTTAGAATGAGCAGCTTTCTAATGAAATATTTTCCATTTTGGTGTGAGGGGTTGCTCTCAATGGGTTCTGTAAGGTAGTGATATCCTCTATTTGGTATAAATGGCAAGGTTTATAGCAAGGGGTGGTGGTGGAGGGGTACCTTCTGTGGGAAGAGGCCAGCAGCTACCCTGTACTGGACACAGGCAGTTCCAGCAACAGGTCCAGACAGCTCTGCAGCAGACCCACCACTGACCACAGCTGAGCCCATCAGCAAAACTGATGGTGTCTCACCCAAAGCATGGTTAAGAAAGGGCAAAACCCTCATTAAGA
>VXBJ01003363.1:565894-676315 GCA_013400055.1 Nycticryphes semicollaris | reverse complement strand
GAAATCAGCATTAAACAAGAGGGTAATATGCCAGAAACACTAGTGCAATTATCTCTCTAGGATAGCTGCAGATATTTTGACATAGCCTACGATGAGTAAGCCACTACGTTCAAGAATTGCTGGAGTGTTGGGAGCATAAAGCAGTTATAGTCTTATACTAGTGTTCTTAAATGTTTTTATTTAAGAAAACGCCACTACTCCACCCACCCTAAAATCAAAATCTAATTACATGAAATGAAGACGTTTCCTAAACAGTCTCACTTGGTGCGAGCGCTGCCAAACTGAAGACTCCATACCAAATGCACTGTGTTACAGAGACTGCATCAACCTAAAGGGGGTAATAAGGGAACTGGGAAGAAAAAGTGGTTCTTAAAAGTGATGTGTTTACTACAGGCCCATTTTAAATGCTGTCACCTTAATTTATTAAGAATTTTCTGCTTATTGAGCTTATTGTTCAGGTGTCTCATAAGCACCATCAACTCCTACAAACCTAAACAGTTTTTTCAAGAAACAGAAGTCTTTAGAGCGCTAACACAATTAACTGTGACAGCCTATCATATCTCAACTTTGCAGTCAGTACAATTCTTTTAAAAACCCCAAATCTGTGAGGAAGGCAGTTATAAATGTGGCTCGCCTAACAGGTTCAAGTTTTTCTGCATTAATTTGAACATAAGATAGTGTTGGAACGACACTATCAACCAGAAAAGCTGAGTTCTGGTTAAGCACATTTTGCTCCTGGTCATATCGGCTGCTTAGAGTGTACTTAAACACAGCTTGAACCGATTTGGATTTGTTAGTCTTCCTCTTCTGTCATTTCACTCTTCTGCCCCGATTTGTATTCTTGCCCTTCGGCGCAGTGTTTCACAGAAATCTCTCTTTCTCCTGCACCGTCAGGCAAGCGCCATTGCGCTTTGAAAACACGTTGTTGCAAATTCTACAAATCATGGGGGAAAATTACATAATCTTAAAAGCTATTTCCTCTGTTCCTTGCGTTAAATATTCATATTTCTGCCCTTCCCTCTCACAAGTAATTCAGCCCTGACTGAAGTACCTTTTGTCATCAGGGGCCTGTGTTCTCAGCAGAACAACATGACGTCCTGGCAATATTGCACTGTTGCTTTAGGAGAGGATTAGCGCTTCTAATTATTTTACGTAAATACTGAGATGATCTTAGCTTTTATACGTATGTCAGTGCTTGCTGCAATTTTTTTTCCCCTTAAACATGAACTCAATGAAAGATTTTTACATTTTGTAGCTGCTCAGTCATTTTGTATGGCTTTTTAATCTCTAGAGGCCAGATCTAGATCACGCCAGAAGCGTGATCCTTCAGCATTTTTGCGTAATGTAAGGATTGGAACTGCATTTGAATAGCACGCAGTCATAAGTTAAGTATGTAAATATTTTTCTTTCCCATCCCTGCATTTTCTCCTCTAGTGTTTTGGTTTGGTTTTCTTTAATAATGAGTTTTCTACAGGGAAATCTGTCATCAGCAAGTATGCCTGGACAGAAGTCTTGCACCGAAGAAAACAATGACTTTTGGTCAAAGAGATTGAAGAGAGAAACGGACACTCAAGTGGTAAGTTTCTGAGACAGTTGATGACTTACCTTGGTTTCAGGGCACTGGTAAAACTGCTGTTGGACTGATCTGGAATAATGTGGATTTTTTTTTTTTTCTTTGTTAGAGGCTTTATTTTGAGCTCTCCTACGATCCCGACTTTGATTTTAGTTGTATTTATGGATTTATGCTCTGCTGTCAGGCTGCACTCAATTGATTGAGATCCATAAACAATAACCATGAAGTTTCAATTTCAGAAGCAGTAACAAGATGCTGTTGGAAGAAGTTTTATGTATTTGATCAGCTTTTTATAGCTAACTCCCTCTGGAGTCAAATCCTGACAGGTTCTTAGCGATGGGAAGCTTAATGGCTTTCCCGCATGTTTGTCAAGGCCCATGTGACAAATCCTATATGGCAACTGCAGGAGAGGACACTCGCCACCTGTTGGGGACGCCTTACATGAAAAGTCTTGTGACATATTTTAGCATCTACCAGTAAGCTGAGCAACTTGACCTGCTTTACCCTTCAAAGGGTATGTGAAAGTAAATTAACAAAAAATAGAAGGGGGGGGATAAAAAAAAAAAAAAAAAGACAGACATGCTAACATGAAAAAACACATTTTATTGCACTTAAGTTATAAGAAAATAAAATTTCTAAGTGAATCAAACCATAGACACAATCCCTTTAAAGGTTGTTTTCCTCCATCATGTCAGGTCGTTACATAACTAAAATTAACCAACTGGAATCTGATTGTTTTAAATCAGACTATAAATAAAACAAAACAAAAAATAAAACAAAAAAAAAAGGAGGAAAAAAGATCGCCTAGGATACAGTGTTAAACCACTTTCACAGTTCAGCTTGAGTTGTGGCTCTTGGAGAATCATAGGATGGTTTCGGTTGGAAGGGACCTTAGAGATCCTCTAGTTCCAACCTCCCCACCAGGGGCAGGGACACCTCCCACTAGACCAGGTTACTCAGATGAATGAGGCAAACCATTTGACTCTTTCAGTTCTCATCTTGTTTCCATGTGACATTTTTACAAAAACCTAAGTTTTTGTTCTGTCAGTTCCTCCCAGCACTAACTGTAACAGTTGTTTTTTTCTCAAATACTGTAAAACACTAAGACTGACCAGCAACTTTATTTTCATTTTTGTATTTTATAATATTTTTTAAAAATTTTGTCAGTTTTTTTTTTACTGTATGTTCATTCCATTCACCACAGCCCTCACAAAGAAAAATTTCCCCACAGAACAGGCTGCAATAGCTTTGTTCTAAGGAATGTGTTTTAATTTTTGCCCAGAAAAAAGAAAATAAGCTTTGCACACACACTCAATTCTTTATTTGCAGGCAAACTTCACTCTTAATTGTCTGAAACTCTTCCACTCTCAGCCTCTTAGAGGCACAGTTGGCTCAAGTTTCAGTGGCAAAAAGTCTTTTTCTGTAACCAAACTAGAGCAAATTTGGAATTCAGTCTGGGACTAAAACGTCACAGCAGAAAAAAAAAAATAAAAAAAAATAATTTGCTTTTCTTTCTTTCATTTAGCAGCATAAATAAGTTTGGCCACTGGGAATACAGTACAGGGGTGGGACAACAATCCCGTAATTGAAGACCTACTTCTAGCACCAGCATTGCGAATTAAATCCATCAGAGGACTCTCAAAACCCAGGACAACTTGCCACCTCAGAGCAACTTATGCGTTGAAGAGTGTAGATGGAAGCAACAGTAAATAGATTAAACAGAGGCTAATACTGTGATTGACATTGGCAATGGTTGGCAAAAAAAAAAGAGGAATAAAAGAAAAAAAAGAAAAAGCTCTGATAAAACTGTACAAAACAATTCACAGTAATATTTTAGCTTTCCCACACCAGGAATGGACTCTTTGTTTGCTTTTTTTCATTGCAGATGCTCTCTAGTTTTTGAAAGTCAATCAGTGACTGCTCGGAGAGGTTGGAAGGGACCACTGGAGCTGGTCCAACCCCCTGCTCGGAGCAGGGCTAAGGGAGAGCACGTTGCTCAGAGGGGCTGCCAGGACCCAGGGTGGCCTAAGGGTGCACCAGCAGACTCACCTGTGCAGCTTCTTTCAAGATCTTTGTGGTAAAATAACCTGTTAACAAGAATTGTAACAATTTTTTTTTGTTTGTTTGTTTTTTTAACCTCCAAATTGCTCAAGGAGCAGATGGAGGAAAGTAAAGAAATAATTGCACCTGGTTTCATTTCAGAAGTCGTATTTTTGCAAAGCTGCCCCGGTCAAAAGTGTAGCCTTTTTATGTGACGAGACAGCAAATGCCTCTCTTGTCAGTTATAGTTTGTCATCTTTGTCTTCTCCTTCGTAGTCTGTAGGTCTTTAGGATCTGTTGCCCCAAGCCAACATCCTGCACCACCAAGGACAAGGGATTTTTTTCCTTTTTCTTTTTTTTCTTTTTTTTTTTTCAGGGGGAGGGAAAGGAGAACATAGTCTACACGTTTGGACAAATTCATCTTTCTGCCCGTCACTTCATATCCACGTCAAAGTCCAACACCAGCAGCTTTGTTTCCTCAGTCCCGTTGCGGCTCCCAACCGCACACACCAGCTTTGTGTTAGAAGCTCTGATCCGCCACACGACGCCTCCACTTCCCCCGCTCTCCAATGTGACTAGATTTCGGATAAATTCACCCGTTTTCAAGTCCCAAAGTTTTACAGTCCCATCATCTGAGCTGGTAATTACAAAGTTCTTGTTGAACTGTAAACAGGTCACAGCACTCTGATGCTTGTTGGGACCTGTAACAGTAAGCCAAAACATTTTTATTTGTAATTAGAAAGCCATGTCAGACAGCACTGCATATAAACTAAATACCTAGCTGTTTGCATGCAGCTTTTTCTACCTAGAAGCATTAACTCTGATTTTTTTTGCGTTACAATGTACAGAAGCCTTGCTGAGCTTTCAAGAAGTGAATGCAGGTAGAGAAAAATGCTCCAGTATTTCCTTCTCCCGGTGATCTCACTCTATTGTATGCAAACAGTAGGGCAAGTGCACACTTGGACATTCATGGAAACGAACCTAACCCTCCATAAGGAGGTGACCGCTGTGAGCGTTTGTCTCCAAGTCCCTTTGAAGTGTTATTATGAGTTTACTCTATCAGTAAATATTGACAGTTGTGTATTGACATATAAACCTATACTGTTAAAACAGCAGAGTCTGCTTTACAGGGAAATTTAATTTTCTGCTCCAGCCAGTGTGGCTGCGTATGTTTTATGGGAATGAGGTTTATTGTAGGGGGAAACACCACAATGTGTCCACGTGCATGATGCCAGAGTGGCAACTGTCAGAACAGAAACAGAAATCTTTCTCCTCCTGAAATAAAGGAAGTATCTTCCACTCGTTTTCCTGATTTATTGCAACAGACAGTGTACTTTGCCTCCCATCCAATTAATCAGTAGGCTTTGAAACATCCAAGTGACCCCTAAATAAATACATCGACTGACTGTTTTGAGATGTCATTTCCTACATATTTCTGTGGCTTATTAGGCTAATATACCCGTAACAAATTGCTATCAGCCCAGACCATCTGCCTTTCATAATAGGCAAGTGATTTGAATAGATTAGATTAAATACATTTTGTTCTTCTAAATCAGAGAAAGATCATGCAGCTGTCATCAGAAAAATATTTAAGTTGTAACTGGTCCATGCATTTCTTTGTATCGTTTTCTGTACAGAATCTGCAGCACAGATTTCTGCAGGCAGTTTGATTTACACATAGTTTAAGCTCACCTTGCAATGTCTGTAAACATTGTCCTGTTTTAATGTCCCAAATTTTGACTGTAGAATCGGCATTCCCAGACACAAGTATATTGTCCTTGAGTTCCATTCCACTTGTGAGAGACTGGTGGCCTGTGAGCGTGTGAATGCAGTTGCCTGTCTCCACATCCCAAACTCGGATGGAAGTGTCAAGAGATCCACTCACCACATGGATACCATCAAACTACAAGAAAGGTAAATCTATTATAAACAATTATATTAGGATCTTGCGGTGCTCTGTATGAAGAAGGCTATTAAGCATTTAATTCACTAATTGCAACATTAGATACTATATATATTCAGAAGCTGTATTACAAAGAACTAAGTCTAAGCAGAGATGGCCATGTCTGATACCAGAGCAGGTGATTGACAGACAGAGTCATTTCCTGTTGTAGGCATAGTCTACGAGGTACATGGTTCAAGGAGAAAAGACTCTGAACCAATTGTCCTTCAAATGTTGATACAACACTTTTAAACGCAACAGAACCATGACTACACGGCAGTGTGCAAGAGTAAGAGAATGTAGTTTTCCTAATAAAGACATTAACAAGCCAAACCTGCTTTTCACAAGTCTTTGTAAGACTTGAACTGGAGAAGGGTAACAACATTAATCCAGAATCGTCTATACAGAAGCCAAAGCAGGAAAATGGAAGGGATGCAATTGAAAAATGCTGGGTTTAGCCATTTTAGACTTGTAATTGTGCTCAGTAGGTACTTTAACTTCCTGGTTATTGTTGGAAAAGGTATATGGGCCAACAAGGATATCCAAAATCTTGGATTTTCTGGGTATATATATAAAAATATGCAGAACATGATCACGGAGAGAAATCAGCTGAGATGAGAGTTTTTACCAAGAGGACTGAACACGTAGAGAATATAAAGGTGGAAAGTAACTTGAGTGATGGTGACAATGACATAAGAGTCCAGAATTTTCAAAAAAGGAAGGAAAAAGAGCAGTAGAATAAAACCAGTGGGCTTCAAGGAGGAATACTTCAGTAAATTGAGACTTCCTTCCAATGAGGTTTTCATGTATTTATTCTCAGAGGAGAAGAGTTCAGGAGAGTTGGCACTTTTCTTAAAGACACAAACTATCCTTGTGTAAAGGAAAGATAGGAAGTGTAGTAAATTACCAAACCCACTTGGCTAAAGCACAAGGAATTGTACAAAAAGTAGAAACTAGATCAATAGATGCGTTTAAAAGAGCACACTGGGACAAAATCGGAAAGGCAGGGCACAAAACAAGATAAAACTAGCAAGAGCCGTTAAGGATGATAAACCACTATTCTGTAAAAAAACCCCCAACCAAACACCAAGAGGAAGGCCAAAATATAAAAGCTCATTTATGCTCAGTGGGAAGGAAACACCAACTAAGGGCAGCTATTTAACTTTTTTTTTGCTTCAGTCCTCTGCCATCTGAGTGTAGGCTCACAGCACAACCACCACGGACAACTGAGTACAGGCTTTTGCTAGAATGGGAAAAAACCCACATAAGGCAAGTTGTTTTAAGACAATCTCAAAGACATCTGCTGCAAACTTTGAGAACTCGTGGAAGACAGACAAGGTTTCAGATGGCAAATACAATTCCTTTCTTTACTGAAGGAGATGATGATGGGAGACGGGGAATTATGGATCGGTCAGCCTAATGTCAATTTCCAGAAGGAACTAACAAATAATCAATCTGGTTGTAAGCTCTTAGCAACGCGGTAAGTAGCAGCAAACAGATTTGTGGGAAAATGATCTTAACCAATATGGCATGTTTTTTCTGTGACAGAGTAAAAAGCCACATGAAACAGCAGGTCTCTCAGTTGTATGTTCTCATAAAGAGGGGGGCGAATTTGATGCAGAGGTACCATCCCATTCAAAACTTTGTTCACAGCATTATTAGAGACATCAGAAAGAGTTGGGGGGAGGGAGGGGAAGGGAAGGGAAGGAGATGCCTAGCATTCAGTATTTTCATTGGGATTTGAGTCACATTTGAAATGGTTGACCTGACCCAAAGCAAAGAGTGTAAAAGTCAAGAGAAAATTGTGAAGATCTGAGCTTGGCAGGGAATGAATGAAGGTACAGCTGCAGCCTGGGAGAATGACGGCTGGGCAGGAGTCTTTGTTACATCAAGGGTGATCTGACACTATTTGTCCATGGGGACTGACTGGTACCTAATAATGGTGAAGAAAGAACCCAATTAAGGGCACTCAACTATCTGAGAGTGCGTCTTTTTAGAAAACCTGCAGAAAACAAACTTCTTAGATCTCTATGATCAGACGTGGTTGAGTGTAGCATCTAGGCTGAAAAAAAAAATGTACAGAGTGACTGGCACATTACAGACTGCTTGTCTGCTGTATGAGTTACATTTCTGGTGAAAATATACTAAAAAAAAAAAAGACATTCTGGTATCTGAAATAGGGGTATGCTATATAAAGCATGTAAAGTAACTTTTAACTTCTAGTAAGCATTGATAAGACTTTGACTGACATTTTGCGTCCTGTTTTGGGCCCCCTGCTTTCAAAAGAGGATGTGAACAATTTTGAGTTCAGATAAAAGGACAAGGAGTGCTCAGTATCCCAGCAGACTTGTTGGGTGGAAACATGAAACACCATTTTTCTTCCCTAAACAGAACTAAACCAGATTGATGTAATGAATTTTGAATTATTTCGCCCCCTTCCTGCAAATTAATTCTCTTCCACATACCTAAGGTATTCAGAAAGAGGGTTTTAAGGCTGGGCATCAAGAAAAAACTTTACTCTGATATTGCTGTAGTCACACAGACCACATGGGTGAGCTGTTACCCACGAACCCTGAGAATCTGTGGATTATTTCAAAGGCAGCTACAAAAGGGTAAGAAAACACGTGGTCAGCAGTCTTCAACTGCCACGTAAGGATCTCTGCAAAACGTTAGTGGGCCTGCAAATGGGGAAGTACTGCGGGAGTAACAGAACCTG
Source organism: Nycticryphes semicollaris (assembly GCA_013400055.1). Classification (NCBI taxonomy): domain Eukaryota; kingdom Metazoa; phylum Chordata; class Aves; order Charadriiformes; family Rostratulidae; genus Nycticryphes; species Nycticryphes semicollaris. The sequence goes on along the minus strand of VXBJ01003363.1, from coordinate 668,044 downwards.
CCACGGAGCGGGACAGGGAGGACAGGCTGGTTGGCCAGTCAGTTTATTCTGCTTATGGCAGTTCTGCTGTTTGGGCTCTTTCAGGCTAAAGGGCAGGAGCTCATCACGCAATCTTAAAGACTCTTTCTGTCCTAAAACTGTAAGCACCTGTAGACTCCTGCACTCCACAAATTTGTTTTAGGATTCCACGTTCCATTTAGAGCGTGTAAATAGCATCGGGGGGTGTAACAGAACCCGATTATTTGAGCCATTATTACTACAGTTATCAGAGGCAAGACATGAATATTCATAGGCCAAACCAAGACCCACTGGTAAAAATAAGGCAGAGTAACATATAATGTTCCCAAACTGCTCTAGGTGGAATACAACCTTCAGAATATTTTTTAAGAGATTGGTAGGTATTACAGCATTTTTAACTTGCTGTGTGTCTAGAGAATACTCCTCAGCATATGAATTTAAGAGAAGGGCTGGAGATTTTTGATAAATTTTACAACGTATTTTGGGAAAGGAAACTGATTAGGTATTTTGTTCATATTTCATCTATTGTGGTGAGATACACCTTATGAAAAACGTCTCTAGCACTGAGCTTCACTTTCTGAGCCACAACCCAGAGCGGTTCCATGCCGAATGCAATTTCCCGATTTTGAACTGTCTTTGTTCATTTCTTTTTCAAGTCCTGCCAGATTGTGGTGAGAACAGGCACAAGCATGAAATTAATTTCTTTTGCCTTTCAGCGCCTGGAAGTGATGCTTTGACTCTATGAATGAACAAGACGATCTTTTGGGTTGGTAAAGGTAAGAAGAGCCTACATGAAGTCTACGCCTATCTTTGCCAGCATAGTTCTGATGAGCAGTGGGGTGACTGGTGGGCAATAGAGCGATGTCACAGAGCGGTACCATGAAGACCTGCATCTACAACAGCACGTCTCTGTTGACAAAGCCTCACAGTTGTAGCTCTGGCCTCTGCGCAGAGAGGAGGAAGTAGAAGGCTGGAGATTTACATAGGAACATTAAAATGTTCAGCCTTACTGTGAATTACAGTTTGGAACTGGAAGATGAGACTACAAAGTAAGAATAGACAGATCTGCATAATTCAGAACATTAATCCAATAGGGTTTTTTGGTGCATTTTCAATTACTGTATCATCTGATTTATTTAAAATAGTAACACTAGAATTTCGTTGGGGAAACCAAAACCATAGCTCCAAGATACATGCAAGATTTTAAAAAAACAACCCAAACGCCCAGAAAACTACTTAACTTGTTGGTGTTGGCATTTGTTTATTGTACTGAGGGCTTTTAAAAAAACAGCACCTCTAAAAAAATCTCAAGTCTTTAAATTAGGTCAACATATAACTACTGTAACAAAAGGAAAGACAGGACTATCATAGATGCCTCTGTGTTTTTGTGGCCTCTATAATTCTGGAGTAGGTACCCGCAATTTAATAACCAAGGTGAAATAAACCGACTTTCAAAGTAACTGAAGGAAACAAAAGCAGCAAATGAAAATCACATACCTGTAACGAGTAGACTCTGTTAGTATGCCCTTGCAGCGTGTGCAGACAGGTCTCTGTCTCTGGATCCCACACTTTGACCATAAAATCATATGCACCACTTACAACCCTTCTGCCGTCATACTGAACGCACCGAACTGCAGCTACGTGGCCCATCAGAACGTGTAAACACTGGCCCGTCTCTATGTCCCAAACTCTCAGTGTAGCATCTCGAGAACCACTGACCACTCTGGAAGAAAAAGAAAACCCCTCCAGTACTTAGCCTTGGGACATAGAAGCATTAAAACAATTAGACTTGGGTATAATTCTGAGTTTTAATTTGGGACACTAGGTAGCACTACTCCACTAGTCACCAAAGACCTGGCTTGGTGTGCCAGTTTCTGAGGGTCGCAAACGACTGGAGTGGTTTTGTTCCCTCGCTCAACTCACCTCCTCGGGATCTGTCTATTTGCTATAATTGGCAATCAGTATTTAACAAAGTAACTCATCCCTGAACAGCAAAATGGTGGTGTGAGAAATTATGGGGACTGTTGTATCTACCTATGAAAGCCCATCGATCGTGCTGAGCTCAAAGCCAGTGCTATGAGTGGTCTGTTTTAATGACCGAGTTAAGTAATTTTAACAATTAAATAAAGAAGATCTTTAGAAGTTTTACTTTTCGTTAAGTAACAGTTATTCTGCTTGTTTGGTTTTTTTAAGTTTATACTTTTAAAATCTTCTTTAGGCAAGAACAGAAATAGAAGAAACTAATATTAATTGATAAAGAAAAACCTCATCATTCTTCAAAAACGAAGCAATGCAACCAACAGGCGCTCCTGGCTGTACCACAGCCGAGTAAAAGAGCTTTGACAACGTTTCTTGGTTGAATCAAGACATGGTTTACTATTGTAGAAATTATGATATAATCAGTTACATTTTTAATAAAATACTGCAGTGACAATACTTTAAAAGTCATTCTGTAAAATGACTAAAGTTTGTAGCACTGACAAAAAGGAGAAATTACTCAGAGCGTGGGAGACCAGATCGCAGCATAACAAAGAATGTTTTGAAATAACATAGAATGTGACTTTATAAAGTACATGACTCAGTTTTCCGTTCTTTAATTAGTACTCTTACGCTTTTGCTTCTATTAATCATCTCCTCCCTTTTGTTGATTTATGTAGCTTGGCGTGAATGCTTTCCCTGGTCTGTACCTCACACCATGTTGGATGAGGTGCCCCAGTTGAACAGGCATTTTCTGTGAACGCCAGGGTAAATTACAAGCCAAAGTGCAGCCGTGGGTTTGGACAAAGCCTCACCTTTTCTCGTGGAGATGCATGCAACGCACGGTGGAGGTGTGTCCGTACAAGGTGTGGATGCATTCTCCAGTCTCGGCGTTCCAGACTTTCAATGTCCGGTCTGTAGATCCACTGATGATGATATTGTCCCTCATCTGTGATGACCAGACTCCGCCTGTGTGCCCAACCAGTGTCCGCAAACACTGAAAAGAAGTATTTTGCTCAGTTACCCTTTTGACAGAGCTGAATGGAGACTTAAGAAGTAATCTAGAAGGTAACAGTAGTCTCTCATAGCAAGAGCTATGGGATCCTTGGAGACTGCTTTATGTCTGAACTAAACGATCCCACCTTTCGTCTATAAGGATTTCTCCCTATAAACATCCCCTACATAAACTGCCTTTACAAATTTCTCAATGCAGGGCATGTTTTGCAGCCTTGAGTCATTTCCCTGGCATTTTTCTGAGTCACGGCAAGTTTTCCAATAGCTTGTTGGAGCACAAGCGTTAGACCTGCAGAGAGCATTCACTTAGTAGTTTTATCACCAATCTATAAACCATATACTCGTTTTATTTTTCTGTTTGCTTATCCAAGAAACATCACATTCTGTAAGCTGTTGCTACAGCATCAATACTGCAAAATCACGTTTCAAACCTTTTTCAGACTTTACTGTTGCCCAGGAGAGAATCCCACACTACACAGGCACAGCCCACCTCCTTTGATCCCAAATGCATGCCATGATTTCTCACCAAGCAGAGACAGCATTTGCTCACACCTACTCCTATAAAACCTCCGTCACTCTGGAACAATGACTTATCTCCGTCTCTCAGCCTCTATTCCTTACAAGTAACGACTATATATGCTTCCTCACCAGACAGCACTGAGTGCTAATTAGCACAGACAAGAAGAGATCCTTGCAAGACCCCTCTAGAAAGATAACTCCATGAAGATTCCGCATTTACATTAATAACATGATCTCTGTAATTACCCACTTTCTAACCCATTTAAACATGTGCCATGTTGATTTTTGCGTTGCTTTTTTCTTCAAGCGTGTCATGGGGATACAGTTTGCAGTGCAGAGAACCATCTATTTCTGCACTATTATTTTTATCAAACCCGTAACTGCATGAGAAAAGAGGTCAAGACAGTTTGATGATCTCTTTTTCTGTAATCTAATGCTAAGTGGCATTAGTTTCCGTGGCCTTCCTTGAACTGTTAGTTGACTCCTCTTGACGTAGCCCAATATTTTTATCCATTGGATAATGTATCCTAAATACCCAGTCTTTCAGTTTACTCCATTTAAATATTAACACATTTTAGCTTTCTGGCCATCCTTTCCATCTTCTCCTTCATACCTTTTGAAAAAAACACCAATTTTACCCCATAGGTTACTTTAGGAAAAAAATCATCAAGTATAGATTATCTGGATCAACTGTAAAAAGAGACACCATGATTTTGGTAGTTGTTGTTTAACATCCTTGCGGGTTTCTGCTGAACTGAAGTGTTCTATTATCACTGCATGTTGCATTTTCACCACATGAATTTTCTCCCAAAATAAGTATTTTTTCTGCATCAGTGATAGTATACTAATTTCTCTTATTAATATCCTGTTCTAACATCCTTGCTTTTCTGATGTACGTAGATTTCCTGTTCTTTAACAATTTTTAACAGTCTTCTGCAATTCCTGGCTCCTAGCTTAATTCACTGCTATCAAATCCATCTTTTTCAGCTCATAGCTGTTATTCACTTTTACAGTTCCCATTTTTTTTTTAAATTTCAACTGATTTGCTCTTATTTTAAGAAATCATCCTTCTAAAGCACTAAGAACACAGAATCCTTATTTTGGGCTTTACATCTGTCAAGGGGATTATTTAGTCATGTTCATTTGCACAAAACAACCTTTAGGGTTTTTTCATTTTATTAATTCTTCAGCACCAGTAAGCATGAGGGCCTGATACAGCACTCCTCTTCTGTCTTTCATATACAACTTTTGGTTCTCTTAAAGGTTCGGGGTAAACAGTCACACCAGGATCTGTAATTGCTTTCAAAAAATTACTCAACATGGATTGCTAAGTCATGCTACTATGATCAGTGTTGTATATTTAAAGGAACATTTTGCTATTGAGACGGTGGCATGTACAAAGGAAGCATTTTTCTCTTGAATTTAGGCTGCCCTTTTCAGTTAAAAATAATGTAAATTTCAATATGGGTTTGTTAATTAGACAGTTTGTTGTAGGGATGCCAACAGAGGCAGGGTGAGGCTGCCTATGGCTTGCACTTTTCTTCTTCCCCACAGTAGTATTTACAATCCCATCAAGGATCTTCTGGGCGTGCAAAGACAAACGCTGAATATATTCACCTTCAACAATATAAAGTGGATACCTCTTACATCTTAAGCACATTATCCTCAAGAGCTGCCCCGTTGTTCACAGAACTATATCATTAAACAAAGTTAAGTACACACACAATACTAGTCTAGAAGGAAAAAGTACTGTTTCCCTGAGGCCTTCTCTATATCCTTGGAGCATGGTCAGTCAATCACCCTAAACCCAAAAACCTGTGTGCTGAGTAGCTGTGATGTTCTAATGTGAGTGAAGTGTTCAGTACTCTCTTTTTGATCGCACAGATTGTTTTGCTTCTCTAAGCCAAAATTAAATTATTGAAGCTTATTAAATTCCTGCCTGAGCTGGATCTAATTTAATAGGAAATATTTAAACCTAAAGCAAGTTTTGGGTTGGGTTTTTTTTTTTTTTGTGGCTCAGCAATATAGTAGCTTAGAAAGAAAAACAAAATCTGTATTTGAAATCAGAGCCAGTAAAATGAACACCCATTTCAATAACTTGCAAACAAGAGCAAGACTGCTCGGAGACAAACGAGAAAGGGAAACGCAGAGGAGTAAAAGCAGGCTAAATTAGGCTTTAAGGAAGACAAAATAACATATCTGTCCAAATTCCTTTGAAAACATGTCACAAATGACTCCACAAGAATAGCAGAATTTCCCAGAGAACAAGGACATGTGCCGTTGGTGACATGGGCAGCGTTGCAATTTCACATCAAGGTGACTGTTTGGAAGTAGATTAGTTTCTGTGTGGGAAAAGACAACCCAGGTGTTTATTGGTACTTTTTCTGACTCTTGGACTGGATGGTGCTAACGACCCCTCTGCAGCGTGGTCTGACGGTGCAGCAGCACCTCTGACATCCCAGTGCTCTACCTGCAGCTCCTTTCCTAAGGAATTCAGCAGAACAGCTGGCCTACCTTGCCTGTGACTGCTGACCACACTTTCAGGGTGTTGTCATCAGAACCGCTCACTATCCGGTTCCCGCAGAACTGAAGGCATGTGATCACGTGGTCATCATGGCCTTTGAGCACCTGGCGATAAAGGACGTAAAGACCAACAGTCACAATTTAAAACAGGAGATTCGAGAGAAGCAGGAGAAACAAAGTGCTCTTCTGATTCGTAAATTAGGAAATGCTACAGTTGCTTCAATAATAATAGGGCCCCTTAATCCCGTGTGTCAAGTCTAATTTACCACCAGCTGGGACCAAAGGAGGTATTTTCCTTCTTCCATGGAGTGACAGCGCGGTGCCTCGCAAGCTCGCTGCGGTTATTGGAAGCCTCCGAAAAGCAGCAGGAGAAAGCAGAGTACCAGGAAGAAGTCAGCTAAATTAGGAAATGGACACTACTCAATTCCTCTACAGTTACTCCATCTCTTTATTTCTCACTTGAGGGGTTTTTTTTTGCTCAGACTTTTACCTTTTAAGGGTTGTTTCAATCTTAAACAAGAAGGATGGGGTTGTATTATTTCCTGCATAATTTGCATTTTGGCGACCAAGACGGACTACATCTATTTTTTTTCCTTGCCAGTCAAGCACTGTAATCTATTAAGTGCCAGGCAGCACCAAGGTCAAAAACTGGAAAACCATTAACTCAATTAAATAATAAAAAAAACAAAGGGTATAAAGTGCTGGAAATGTGGGTTGGAATGTTGCTTTATGGAAGTGGGAATTTCAGTGCTTGATTTGGGATAAACTGCAATTCAGTATGTATCACTGCAATACAGCAAAACAATCCTCATCAGAATACACCGGACGAGGAAATTTTTATTTAAGGTATCTGAACAGTTTTCAAGATGTTCATCGAAATGAAATGGGCATTTGGATAATGCCTGAGGCTGTAATTTTAATAATAATTCCAAGATAACTTGATGTGGCGTATCAAGGCAAGAAATGCAGAGCCGTTGCCAGAGATGTAAATAAGTCACGGCCAAAGAAACAGCAGGATATAGCCATAGGTTTTCCACAGGCATTTTTTAGTTCTTCTTATTTTGTCATGCAGTAATCAAGAAAACGGGCAAATTGCCTTAAAAGGCTATGAATATGTTTTTTCTTCGTGTGTCTGACTGCTTGTTCAATACCAGGTTTGATTAGACAGTTGCTATTTTATTTTACAAAAGGTTAAGTATTGCTTCCTATCTCCAGATTGGAAAAGATGTAACTATAATACATCAATGTCATTAGTGAATTTTAGTATTTTAAAAAACAAACCCCACCCTGTAACATGGAATGCAGTTATTGTCTTGTGCTGCTCAGTTTAGAAGAATATGTATAAAAATAAAGCATGGTGTGATCACAGAATAGTTGTGCAGTATTTTTACGTTGTGACATAGTCCAGCTCAACAAATACTTGCATATATATATATGTATATATGTATTTTTATATATGTTATATGTGTGTGTGCATGTTTAACTTTAAAGATCTAGTTTCTGAGATTTTCTGTTTCAAAGAGACCGGTGTGTTTAGGGGCATTCACAAAACCGTGCAGAAACGTTTAGAGCAGCAGCGAAAGTGCCGTGGTGCTGTAGGAAGAATCACATTTTGATTTGCTAACATGGTGCTCAGAAATTAATTTAAACCCAGGGTAAGCGAAAAGCCAAATTATTCTTTTCTGTAACAATACATTGCTTTTTGTGCTTGGCCAGAGGAAAAGCAAACAAAGCAAAGCCAGGAGTGGATCCTGCTTTGCCGAGGGCAGCAGCTGATCGCAACTCACCTTGGGCGATTTCAGTTCTCCTCGCCGCCAGTTGGTATCAATCCTGTGTTGTCTGATGTAGGCGCTTTTCCACGGACTGTGTATAAAGCCTGGTTTTATTACTTTCCTCCTCTTGATATGTAATGGTTCATCAATCCCTAAAATGAATTTTAAAGAAAAGGGGGGAGGGGGAAGAGATGAGGCCACCCCAAATATAACAACTTCTCTCCCTCCCAAACCCTTACAGTGACCTCTGCCATTAAACACCGCACTGACCTAACAACCTCCCGCGGGCCCGTATCCACACTGTGTGTGACACTGCCCTGCTCCTCAGCTTTCCTTCTCGTTTAAGCATAATCATTACCATAATCATGGCTGAAAATGCTGTAGTTCATCATTCTTTACTGGCAACCTACTGGCTTTTTCTGAATCCCCCTTTCTGAGGCAACGTAGCACAATATTGCCTTTTTCAGATGGGTATCATCCTGCAAACTCCATAACCACTCAGATGCTCATTTTGGAACCCTTCAAAATGTAAACTTTTCTGCCTGCGCCCCTACTCTCCTGTCACCCATCCTCACTACCTTTAAGTTCATTGTGACTCTTAACTCTTTTCTTGATGTGAAAGGCCGTGTGCTTCTGGCACTGTCCTCTCCTGGCTGGAATTTCAGTATAGCTATGCCCTCTCTGAATTGACACTTCAGTGGCAGTGCTTTGTTTTAGCCTTGCTAGTACAGATAGATCTTTTGTTTTTCACTTTTTACAATTCTCTCACCCATCTCTCTTCTCCACCACATCACGTTACTAGAGAGAATCTTGTCTTTTGCCAGGATGTGGATCTCACTCCTTTTAGCCCCTTCTCTGGTGTCTCTATCTGCAAAAGTCATGAATTAAGTGTTCCTTCATATTACCGAGCACCTTGCTAAGTGTAAGGTAAGTCTCAGCAGTCTACCATACTGTCTTGTCTGTCAGTGCTCTCATGCCTGGCCATATTTATTTTTACTTCTAAACTCACAAATGTCGGCATGTTCCCCTCTCAACCTTCTCCCTTCTCAGTCTGTCCTCTTAATGCACTTTCACTGAAATTTGTAAGAGGAGAATATTTAGAGAAGATTTAAGATGTTAGACACCAGGTTTCCATTGCAAATTAAAAGAATTAATTTAGGTGCCTTTACTAATAGCCACCTACACTCACATTGCTACATTTTCTAAATCTTGGCATTGACTCCTCACAATCTCTTGTCTCCATGCTCCGAGGCCACCTGGACAGGTCCCTGTGTTTGCCAGTGTCCAAGACGGATACTGCTCTGAGATCATGTGCATGTGCTCTGCCCCTCAGAACAGACTCCTTGTTCTTACCATTCTCCTTAAAAACAAAAGCTTACATTCTTCACGTGCTAAAATATACGGCTACTTCCCTGGGAGCCTTATTTTGCCCATTCGTATTACTGCTGAACCACCATGTCTTCTCCATTTGGCACAAGCAGGTGATAGCTCTGTGCCTTATGGATTGTGTGTCCCTCTCTGAGCACTCGAGCACCTTCTCCCCCTACCACATACCACTTCTCTGTTAATTTTCCTAGAAATGATGTGGAATTACAGTAATCCCTTCTACCTGGCCAATGAAACAGTTTTTCCTCCGTGTTATTTACAAGCTGCAAGACTGTGCTCCTATAATTTTTGTTTCTCAGCTCTTACTTGCTTTGGTTTAATTTTGAATAAAAGTAATACTTAAAACGCAAAAATAATTGTATTAGAATAACATACACCTAGTAAACTTTATAAATGGGATGTTCAAACTAAATGCTAGTTTCGTTTCTAGTACTCCAGGGACTATTTTTGCTTCCTGCTTTCAACAGCGATACACACCCCGTAGCTCAAAGCGTCACTGGCAGTAAATCTGAAGTCACACCAATTGCCTTCGTAAAACTTTCAGCTTATTATGTAAACGAAATGCACTTTTTTACAACAGCAACACTTTGACCACTACATCCATCTTTCTTCCTCAGCCTTACCCTCCTCTTTGCATTTCTCTCTCCAGAGCAGATTATCTTCAGCCAAAATCCTCCAGTAACGACACGTCTGGGCTGCCTGCAGAAGGTCCCTGGGTTCCAGGAATGACAGCACATACAGTGCCAGCTGCAAGAAAGAAAAGGAAAATGTATTTTCTGCACTGCTTTTGAAAGGAAAAGTGAAGTAACTCCCAAGTATTATCACACATCAGGGGCTGAAATACAGAAAATTGAAGCAATAAATTATTAAACAACCTCAGACTTAACAGAGCTACAGTTTATTCCAGCGGGCTCATGAAAGTGTAACAATCATCTTAAGTACCTAAGCCCATACAGATCACATCAGAAATGATTCTTGCATTTGCAAGAGAGTAGATGTCAGCTGAATTCACTATTTTTTTTTAAAAATGTAATCCACATTACTTTGAACCATTAATAGAATTATTACTAAAATATTTATGTCTATGTTATTTTAGCTAACAAGTCTACCAAAAGTTATTTTGAGAGTTTAACTAGAAAATACAACACTTGCCATGTGAGCAAATTATATATATAGTTGTGATCCATAAAACCTGGATCCAGAAAAAGGAAACTCTACATGCACTTGAATGGAGAAAGATTCTGCAGCTGTAGGAAGTGCAGCGAATGTAGCACTCATTTGCCAATCCGAACACAAACTCACTCCAAAATGGTGTTACAGGGAGCTTTGCGGACTGGGATCCAGGACTGCAATATGTAATTTGGATACTGTACTACACTACCAAAAACCATAAGGGAAAGCCTACTGAGCACCAGAAGATAAAGAGAAGATGAACTTTTCTGTGTGACAAAATTATTGGGAGATTTCTAACCTCAGTTGACTGAGCTGAGCCATATAACGACCACATAAACCCCCCAAATCTCCACAAATATTTTCAAATGTATTGAAGTCTTAAGCAGGGACAGAGGCATCTAAGACACAATGCAAAACACAGGGTCAGCTATCCTTAAGAGTGTGAGCATCAAATACAGTTTTTCTACTTGACAGTAATAATGCATCTCCCCAGGCATGGAAAATATAAGAGGCAGAAAAGTCCCTTCCATGGCTAGAAACTCTGCAGGAAGAACAACTGATAAAAAGTGATGCAGAGAACTACTTACATGCTGAAACAGCGAGGTCTTTGTCAGTAACTAATAAGATGCAAAAGTTGTCAGGGAAATCAGATCATCCACTTTTACTTCTGGTTGACGTATCTTTTTGTGTTTAGGATTTTTTTATTTAATTTTTAGCTGGAATTATGATGTATATAAATAGAATCTGCCCTTCAAAGCAGCACAGACTGAAATTCAGTAAGGAAGTCATAACTACAGGCTACTGACCTCAGCAGATTTTTTGACCTTATTATGTGAGAAACGTTTACTTTCAGTCATCTACACCAGCCAGTGACCGAGCAGGAAATAAAAATGCAGTACACCAGAACTGTTTGCATTTGGACTACACACACACACACACACCCACACACCCCTTGTTTGCACGTCATTACCTGCAGCTCACATTGAGCACTCAGGACTCCACATTTGAGGGACCAGCATCTTACATCATGCATTAGATCCCATATGCACCCCAGCCCACAAAGCTGAGGAATCTTCCTTCTGTCTCTACTGAGGGAGTCAGCATTTAGGATCTGGTGTTTAAGACTTCCTACTGCAAGAGCAACGACTGCACCCAGCCTTTCAGACTTTCTGTCTTAATTTCTGGCATGCACAATTATTCAAGAAGTGCCAATTCCTAACACACATCAGATCCTCCTGCATGCAGCAAGACTCGAACATGGAAGAGATCCTTTCCATTTTTGCTGGATGTTCCTTAACTGACAGCAGAGTTTGTTTAAATACCACTAGTCCTATCTGTACAGATAGGGACGCTTGCTGAGATGGTGTTAATTAAAACCCGCGAGCCAAGTGATTCTAAAACAGGTTACATATGGGTGACATTTATTTTAGACTATATTTATCTAAATAGTCATCAAGGGTCAACACAGCCCACAGTTGACTTTAAGATTAGCAGTGCATAAAAGATGACGCCCCTTTGTCTCAGCTCGTGGATCTAGTTATAAGAAAACTTCAGGTAGCGAAGACCTGACCTTTGACTCAACTGTGATTACCCTCCGCTCTAGCGTTAATAATACCTAATAAAAAGCAGTCTGTCACCTTTTTCTTTACTCGCACGGAAGGCACCAACAAAATTTCTTTGACTGATTTCAGCAAAACTTCTAATCTCTTGATTTCTAGACCTAGTTTTCATGAACAAGCAATTTTAATAATTATTTCTAAAAACTCAGCAAAAAATCAAGAGTATTCATTTCAGATTAATCGTTTGACTACATGTTTCCTCAGGAGGAAAGCAAACATTTTCTTGGTTATTCAGCTATTAAAGTTACTGTCTTTGCAATGCTGAAAACGTTCTTGAAGAAAAGCCCTCCTGTCCAAATCGTCTTCTTGCTCTGGGAGTGTAATAAAATCCCTGCGTTGCACTGGAGATAACTACAGATGTTAATGGGGAGCGACAACTCGGGCGAGCGTGTGTTTACAGGATGCTGCCTTTGATAGGGAAGCCTGGTTACAGAATTACTGACCCTAAAAACGTATTCTTACCCCCACAGCTCAGTTCCTCACCCCAAACTGCAGCCAGGCTAAGTAGCTGGGGACAGCATCACTTAGGAGATCTGGGCAAAGAATAATCTCCAAAAAGGAGAGGAGATGGTGGAGTTAGCTCAAGGGGATTGTTTGTTTAACTCGGTTAATTTTGGTGACAGTGACTGGGGGTTAAGAAGCCAAAATTATTTAAGCCAGTTTCACTGGTGAAGTCACGCTTTCATGAAGCTAACTGCTTGACAATATTCTTGTGTCAAGAGGCAAGAACAAACACTAAAAAGAAATTAAACAAATTAAACGTAAGTAGCTTACAGTGAAGTCAAGATACATAAATATGAAAGACATTTTTACAGCTAAATAGCAATTTTTTTATTTTTTGTGAAGAAACTGCTAGAACTGAAATAACATGATCCTTCGTTACAGAGTAACTACATCACTGGTTGTACCTGAGTTAGTTTGCCACTAAATCATGCAAAGAAAACTGAGCTGTGTTACTGTTATCAATTCTGTATTAAATGTCCAGATTTAATAGACGCAGAAGTGGCTGAGTATCTTCTGCCTCCTCAAAACATATAGTTTTGCTCTGCCTCTGAACTAAGGCTGCTTCAGGCAGCTTCTCTAGAAACATGGCAACCATGTGAAGGCCTTGCTGAACTCTCCTCCTCCCCCAGGGTCCTTTCTGCTGATGGAGGCGGCTGCCGCAGGAAGTGCTTCTGCAAATACTAATCTTGTGTCACGCCTACTAAGTTAATATTTGTTGCACGAATCGCTTCCAACCCTTACAGATGCTAACCAGCAAGGGAGGGCTGTGGTATTTCCCAACTTGTGAAGATATGACAGCCAATAAAAGAAAAGAAGGGTCTTGTACATCTAAGTGTTCAAGAATAGGATATACACCAAAAAAACTGTCAAGACACAGACATACAGAACAGTCAGGTAATAAGACCTTGTTAAACACAGCAACCAAATACTAGCTCTAGAATATCTTTTACAAACTTGTTTTGTAATGTAACTGAAGACTTACAAAGACTTCAGCCCTCATGAAAATGTTCACGTGGAAAACCCAAGACGCGGTAGATCTTGCAAAAGAAAATAGTCTTCCTCCCCACTCCAAGTAACAAAACGATTTCCAATTCCCTAAAATCAATCAAGGTCAGAAGTTCCACTTCTAAATGAACTAAAACCCAATCATTTCATAATTGTAGCACACGGAGTTTATAACCTTTCACATCCACCCTCATGTTCTAGTTGTGAGAACATCAAAATTTATTCTAAGCATTTAGTTACACATGCTGAAATCTAAATTGTAGTTTCTCTTTACCCTGATACAACATGATCTGATTTGCAGTAAAGGATTTATTGTAAGATACCTCCTTGATGAGGGTTTGGCTTAATCCTTAGTGGGAAGTGCTCTTCTGGGTTTACTTTTGGGGGGTTTGGAAAAGATTTTAGGGCTCAGTTTGTTTAAAATAAATTCAAATACAATACTCACAAATTGCCACCACTTCCAGCATTACAGAATAAGGCTTATACTTACAGAATAATGTGCAGAAAGGTCTTGCATTCAGAGAAAATGTGTGTGTGTGCCCTGACAGAATTAGTTCTCAGAAAATCAGCCCAATCAAGACACAGAGATATTTTTGAAGCTACTGGGATTTTGCTTAAAAGAGTCATCCATATCTCCAGGTATCTAAATGCCTATCAAGAGACAGAGGTATGTTAACCTGGAATTACAGGTGCCATGTTATGGCAGTGTATGGAATTGTGGAGCTCTTTAACATCATTTTACATCACTAGGTTGGTAAAACCAAATGCCACAATTAGCATGAAAGTTTTTAAAAGGTGGCAGCTGATGCACCGCATAGTCCAGTAATAACCTGTATTTCTCACCTCTTTTGGGAGCAAGGAAATGAAGTCTCTTTGAAACTGGGGCTCTATCACTTGCATCATGTGTTTTACTTGTGTTGGTTCACAACTATCGATCAGTTCATCTAAAGCAAGTAATTTCTCTGGTCCACTCCAGCTCTGCAAGAAAACAAAAATAATAACAAAACAAAATAATCAGTAAGTTTAGCTTAATGTACTAGTTTGGTTTACGTTTGTAAGCACCACTGTTTTGCCAAAAAGGCAAGTTAAGTTTCCTTGTCAACCTATACACAAGCATATAAATAGCACGTAAAAAGCCAACAACATAAATGCTCATGTTAATTACACAAAAATGGGAAGTTAATCAACACAAAATATTGAAAATTGCTACATTGATTCATAAGCTAAGAAAGGATTTGTTATACACACACACATACAGATTAGCAATTAAACAGCTAATAATATTTAATAATAATAATTAAATTAATTAAGCTTCTTTTGAAGTTGATGAAATCTACACACATATTACTGACATTGAAGGGGTTGCAACAGAATGTGCTCCCTCTCCATCCTTCTCCATTGTGTACTCGAGTGAGAAGATAACTTCTAACCTTTCCCTTTCAGCCGACAGACCAAGAACTAACTTTAAATGAAACAAGAGAAGAGGAAAGGAAAGAAACTTTCCCTAAAAGCACATTAGCTTACTGCCTGCTTATGACTACGGTGTGTCCCTAAATGACAATGCTGTAATTTCACAATCCTGGCTGTAAACCAAGGTGTATTTTCTAAGTATCCATTTAAAGAGGGAATTTTGATTGGTAATTTTCGTCACATTTTTACTAACGGGCATTATAAAATGTGAAGATTTTAATAAGACATTCATCTGAGAGCATAGCAGATTAGCAGCATCATTTGTAGAGAAAAATTAATAACTGAATGTACTCCACATCTGAAAAACACGTCTTAAACTCATCTGTGCTCGTCAAAGTTTTCATTTGTTACGTGAAAACAATTTAAAAGGAAAAAATAATATCTACAGGAAAAAACAATAACCACTGCTAACTGATTTAGCAACAGAATTAAGAGCATGAATAAAGCCCTAGAGGAGAGAACATGAGACGTCAGTGTTTTTTTAAGAGCAGGTTCACATTCATATTCTTGAATGTCTTCTAGAGTGACATTTACAAATAAATCAGCACGTACAAACGATAGCACAGTTACAGTAAGAGGCTAACTGAAATAAAAAAAGAAGGCAAGATACCTTACAATTAAGTTTTCTGTATTAATCTGCCATGTAACTCAGGACTTTTATTACTCATGCTCTGAATTTCTGCTCTCTGGTTTTGATTGTGACAATTAACTCTGGTCTCTGCAATACCGCGACGCTTGTATGTTGTGAAGTTTCTGCAGAACAACGAGGCAAGCGAAGGAGAAGGTGGAATTTTTGAAAGTGAACACAAAGCCAATAAATACCCTGCTTTACTCCACATAGAAAAATCATCGCGTTGCATCAGTTCTCCCTAATTCAAGTGTCAACTTCAAATGTCACGAAAACTATTGTTTACCCATATGATGACCCACCTGACTTTCAGGTGACCCCATTCCACCAGTGCAGTGAAAGCAGCTTCAAGCTGCCTTAATTCTGGCGTGAGTGGGGACAGCTGGGAGAAAACAGCAGTGTCCAGCACCTCCTTCACCCTGGTTACAAGCTCTGGCTCTACAGCAAATGCCTGGCAGATACTGGACAGCCCACCCTGAGGGAGGAGGGGAAGGAAGTTCCTATGGCCTGAGCCTTTCCACATGCTGTTGGCGATTGGAAAAATGGTCTGAACTGGCAAGAAAACATATCCCCATCCATGTGCGTGTATGTAGATCGTCACCACATGAGATAAGGGTTTCCGTGTCTTATATCCAATACCTCAGAATCTTGAAAAGAAACAAGAATGTCTCAGCATAAATTGCAGCAGTGCTGTTATAAACAGCTTATTCTAAATTTCTTTCAACAGAAACATTTGCATCACAGAGCAGTTCTCCATAAATCATGGACTGAAGAACTGTTTATCTCACCAACTTTCCAACTGCTGTTTGTTTCACTAACCCAGAGTTTAGCTGATGTTAGGTACAAATGCTGGCAATATTTAATCTCATCTGTCGGTCATGTCTGAATTTAGGAGATTTTAAAAAATTGAATACCTGTGCTACTTCCTTATAATATAAATTTCCAAGGTCAGCCTACTCTTAATTTATAAGCAGCTACATTTATCAGAGTAGAATAACTCAACCTGATGAGTGTTGTTTTTTGCTGTGGCTAATATTGCTAGCAGCTATGATCACGTAATGGATTAATAATTTCACCATACACTACCTTAATCTGTAGCTTTCTTACACTTAGACATTTCTGGTTTTGAAATGTAATGCAGATCTGAACAGAAAAGGGAAAAGTTTCAAGGATGGGAAAAAGATGCTAATGAGTAAAAGCCGTACCCTCTTTCATCTGTCCATTCATCGTTAGAGGATGGCTACAGGCAGCTTCCTAAGGCTCTTTCTAAGCAATCAGCTGCTACAAAATGTTTTCTCCAGGACATTGTCCCTTTAGTCTTTCACTTCAGCAAACAAACCTCCAGCTACAGTTGGTAAGGGGTCTCTGAGGGAAATGTCTGGCACGGAAAATTGGGATGAAGCCTTGCCAGATGAACACAACTGTTTGCATTAACGAAGGCAAGACTAGTAAATTACCATTTCTGGGCCTCATAGCTTAATCTATTTGCAAAAAACCTCCATGTAGCACACTGAGCGGAGAGGGAATTAAATAAGTTTGTGGCTTAGGTGAGAAACAACAGTGAACAAATGCCATGGAAGAGAAAAAAAAGAAAGGAAATGTCAAATGCCAAACACTTTGCAAAGTTTCAAACATTGCAGGTGACAGAGACTTCTGAGACACGTGGTGTAGTGTCCAGACACTGGATTTCTACCAGGTGATTCCATTTCAAATTAAAGTGAAGAATGTACTTTATCTTTAAAATGCATTTCATTAATTGGTTTTCCTTGTCTTCAAAATTTACGTAAAATTTTAATGTAAAATCAAAGCAAACCTTTTATTATAGGCAGGGGTTCCCCTAGGAAAGGTAACTCCAGGATTCGTTCAGGTATCCCCTGGAAAGCCAGCAGGGATTGCTGCTAGCGCTCTTTGAACGATTTTGAGATTCCTAAACAAACATCCCCCTTCTTCCCTCCCATTTCCCCTGGGAGGTGTGGATTTGTCAGCCAAGGCCTTTTGGCTGGTTCATACCGTTCCCACATTCAGTAATGCAGTTGCTGTGACCATGGCACTACTCACCTGGAAACTACCCCTTCCTTTTCCCCTTTGCTATTATGTTTACATGTCTTTATTTTCTTTTTCAGGCATGCCAAAGAGCTTTATGATTAATATAAACAACAGTTTTGCTGCTTCTTCAACGTCCACCTTATCCCTCCTGTCTGATCTGCCACCTATCTTTTTACCATCTATCTTTATACTTCTGTTCCTGGGCCCACTGCTTTTGCATGATCTAGGCTCTTCTATCACATCTGGTAGCTCCAATCCGTACAATTACAGTTCACAGCAATTAGATCCTTTTTCTATTATAGGTATATTTAGTATATTTAGGACACCTCTTTTAAAGGGCTTAATGTCAGGGCAAGGTGCCCCGCTCTGCTACTGAGTTCTCTTAATGGGGGTCTGTCGTTACAAAGACCTGCAGAAAGGGCTCTTCTGGATCCTGCTTCTGTCTGACTCTTGGATGAGTTACCAAGATCCCTGCCATCCTCCACCTCAAAGGTATCTTGGTCTGGATGAAAATAGCACATAAGCAAAATCCACTGAAAGAAACACCGTTGACATCACCAAGTAGTTTGTCACAACTGGTGGGGTTTGGGACCAGCTGGTGCTGAAGCCCCTACATTAAACCATCTCTAAGACCTAGTCTGGTCCCTCGGGTTAAACATCTGCACCACACACGGTGCGAACCTGTCTAGTGGAGATCTGGTTCAGATCTTTCCATCCACACTATGGGCTAGAGAACAGCTTCATGTAGTTTCTTTGAAAAGAGTCTGGTTTTCACATGGATGCGTACTGAAAACAGTACGTATCAAAACTGCCCTGAGACCCCAAGCCATGGGAAATGAGCAGTGATGGTCAGGAGATCTGCTTTAAGCCTGCACAATTCCTCTGAAACTAATCGCCACTGGTGATACAGCCCAGAGGTGTATGGGGTTGTAGTCCAGATCTTCCCCGTTCCGTGCACAGGGATCCTACAGAAACACCAAACCCCTGACCTCGTCCCAGGAGCGGGAAATGCTGCAGTGCTGGTCATGAAACAACCCCCACGGCCTGCCCCACGCCAGGGCCCGTGTCTCTGCATTCACGAGTGTCTTCAGAAGAGTAAGAAACGGAGAACGGTAAGTAACTGGAATGAAGGTGGCTCAGACCACTATTTATGTAAGAGCGAGGAACAGTGCTCTTGCCAGGCAGAAATGGCAAAAGCTTTTTAGGTATTATACAAAGTGCTGAGGAAAAAAAAATGCTTCAATTTTAGGTAAAATAATAGCGTTCACTAGTTATTCAAAGTGATTGCCTATACTGTGTATGGAACAACTTTTCAACATCAATATTACAAGAAAATGCAAATTTGTTATCACATTACTTAAATAAAAACCAACATCCAGTGTGTGAAGGAGGAAGAATGGAGAGAGACATAACTTAGTACTTTTTAAAGCAGTACCATCTCTGACTGAACTTAGCAAGCAGACCATCTTTTTTTTTCCCCTGTGGCAAGCAATTTGGTGATTTAAAAAATACATCCTGGTTCAAATAAAATAAAGTTTATTGTAAAAGAAAAAATCTTATGAAGATACACTTGGGCACTGAGTTTTAAAAATCTTATAGTGGATATCAAAAAGACCTGAAGCCAAGAGCCACTGCAAAACAGAAAAAATAAAT
Organism: Nycticryphes semicollaris; assembly: GCA_013400055.1. Classification (NCBI taxonomy): domain Eukaryota; kingdom Metazoa; phylum Chordata; class Aves; order Charadriiformes; family Rostratulidae; genus Nycticryphes; species Nycticryphes semicollaris. The sequence goes on along the minus strand of VXBJ01003363.1, from coordinate 648,737 downwards.
AGGCCTTTATGGAACTAAATGGTTTGAACCTATCAAAATGCTTTCTTTATTTTTCTTTCCAGACAAACATTTCATTGAAATCAATATACATCTTCGTTTTTAAAGGGAAAGTGCAACTGCCCTTCCAACTGTTTCTCCTTTCTGCATTTGTTTTTTGTTGCTTTCAAAATGAAAAGGTTAGAACAACTATAAAACATTAACAGCAGCAGTAGTATATATAAAATAAATAAAAACACCCCCCAAAAACGCAGATCTTAATTTTTCATAATTTTTGAAGAGTGATCTTGTTTTTTAATATGAAAAGGTAACATGGGGGAATGACTGAAGACCCATGTATGAGTGAGAGACTTGAAAATAACTAAGTATCACTCACTCCTGCCGGCTTCTACGCCAAAGGACAGCACTACCTTGAAACAGCACATGTGTCCAGCTCATGTGCCCTGGGAAATTTAGCTTTAAAATTAACCGGAAACATGTTTTCATATAAATTAAGATAGTGCTATTAAGCAGGCTTAGCAAGTGTACGGTACATAAAGTAAAGGCCTCCTGTTTCTCTACAGGAAAAACTCTGTATTGCAAGAATGATGCTACATGTGCCATTTAATTTGGGCAGAGCCAACTCCCCTCACTTTGAGAATGTGCTTAACAGTTTTAAGATTTGCCCTTTTCATAAAATTCACGTGGAAAATAAGCACACAGAAAATGAGGCAGCTTCAAATTAGCTAAGGAAAGGTAATGTTGAGATGCAGCTACATGACTTTGAAAGCTTTTGGTTCTAAACTAGGGGATCCCCTTTTGTGAAAACAGTAGAACCAACAGTGACAGAAGTGATCAATAAATGCTACTCAATGGTCTCCAATTACAAGAGAGAGGCCTCTCTCTCTCAAGAGTATACATCAGCATTTAGGAATTTAGCAGTGCAACTAAGCATTATGAAAAGTTGAAAGTATCTAATTATATACTTTTTAAAGCATGTTTTCTACATTACTAACGCCAAATGTGGGACCCTGAAATAAAAACAACCTCAATATAGGCAACATTTCCATGGGCTTACAGACTTCTTTTCCTCATCCTGTCCAAACATCCAATAGCACTGCTTTTACTGTCAAGAATGTTTGCACCACTCTCTCAGACATTTCAGCCTTCCATCATCTTTTTTTAAAAAATATGCAAGTATTGATAACTAGCAATCTTATGTGAGAAAATACACGTTGTGCACTCCAGATAACAAAACAGCTTTTGTTAGTAGAAAGGCTTTAACGTTACAAAACGTTAAAATACAATGTAGCACTACATTATCATATATACAAAGTACCATTCAAACATGATTCTTAGGAGTTAAAAAGACGTGATTCTATGAACAGTCTCAAAAAAAGATACACCATAATAATTAAATGTGAATATTTTTAAGAAACTGAATGGTGTGTACCAGAATACCTTAATGCCAAACTTCCACTGTTTTAAGCAGATTATAAATATGTAAAGATAAAGAGGAAGGGAGTTCTACATTATTATTTTAATGTTCAGAACTGACAGTGATTGAGATCAATGGTATTATGTGGCAGCATGAATCAAGCCAAAAGCACGCTTCTGCCTGCAAAATTGTATGCTCTCTACTGTATCTACAATATTGCTCTTCTATCTTTGCCTGTTATGGTAATTTAAACAATGCCTGTGTTAGTTACTTACTCCTTTTGAAAACGTTTTTAGAAGTAACAGTTTATTAATCAAGATATAAAGACATAATATTTCCATTTTTCATATAAATGACTAGGATTCCTTCCTGCTTCTTAGAAATGCAGAGCACAACTGTACAGGAAAGAGATCTTCATGGCACAGGGTATGGAAGAGAAGCCAAGGCCCTGCCCCAAACTCTGTACTAACCTACCCAAAATCCACTTAGGTGCTACCAGATTGGTGTCCATGCAGATTTCAGTTCTGGCCTCTACAAATGGTGCATACCACGGTCCTTCACACCTTTTCCTTTGATGGACCAAGTGTTAGGCATTGCTGAAGGCTGTTGGAAAGACACAAAAAACCTCTTCCCCCCGCTCTGTGCCATTGCGTGTGCAGGTACTGGCTGACACTGTGGTTGGTTGGTATACAAAGATCAGTAAAAATACATTCAGTTTCATCTATTTTTGCTCAACTTTTCTTTCTATTCTTAGAAGACACCAGACTTAAGACAAATTTAGTGCTCTGCCTGTGCTGAAGCAAACCATGCGCTAAGGCTTCCTAGTTTCCAAGTGAAAATGTCTCAAGTTAGCTCGAGGCCACGGAGGCTGCCGCTACCCGCTGGACAGACTTTGCAGGAAATGTGAAAGCATCAAACAGGAAGGGTTATTTTATTAAGAAACGTGAGAAAGCAGTTATTTTTTGTTAAACTCCCTATAGTAACTCGCTGCAACAGGGAACAACAATTCCTTAAAGTTAATGCCCACTTCTTATTGCAACAGTACACAAAATCAATGACAGAGACGCTCTGGGATGCGTGGGGAGGGCTGCCTTTACTGAAGCAGCCTTTTACTTCAATCACGGGGGTAAACTGCTTCAGATGCTTATTTCTCTAAGCACTGCTTACCTGAAACATTTTCAGCCATTCCTGAAGGCCTGTTGGTGGCTGTACAGATGTAATGCGGCGACGCTGCTGTCCCTGGCCATTGGCTGCCCTCAGGTCCCCAAAAGTAGTAGGTGTGGCAGAGCATGGCACCAGCCCCGTAGTACTAGGATACAAATAAAAAGTGATTGTCACATGGAAAACATGAAGGAACATTTAGAGGTCTACTGCAGAAAAAGAAATCTAGTACAGAAGCTGCAACTATTGCTAAAACTCTTAAACTTTATGTAAAAACACGTGAAAAACGGTTCCGCTGGTCACTCCAGGGGTCAGTTCACTTTCACTGATCTGCCTGTTTCTACCACTGCAGTCTCCAGCTAGGGGGAAAACGGGGATTGCCCTTCAAGGCTGAAAAATTACCACTGTTAATTGGCCAGCAGGTTGTCTACAAAGATGCAGACATCTATTCCTTTCCTTGCCAGAGCATTTCCTTTCCTTCTGGGCTGCATTTGTGCCTTCTGACTGGTGATGTCGGAAGCCAGAGCTCAGTCTCACCTGGATGTGAAATGTGCTAGCGCTACTTCATCGACAAACAGAAATAAAACATATCTATTTTTAGCTCTTAATATATTTTGTTGACAAAGAGCTAGTAATACCAAGCCTTCTAGTGGCTTAGTGGTTTGTAACTGCACTTTGAAATACTCTATACAGTATTTTAAAGTTTGGGTGTTGATAGAGTGACACAGGAATTAAAGGGAGGCGGGGTGTGTGTGTGTGTGTGAGGTGAAGAGGGAAAAGGAGCCAAAGGTGCTCCCTGAATTACAGTTTGATTTTTTCACTCTGACACGTTAAAAACCAGCTCATTCATATGGGATGGAGCTTTCAAAAAAGCTGGGATTAAGCTGCCATTGTAGCAGTCTAAAGAAATACAGCTGATGGGTTTTCTCCCTTTTTTTTCCTCTTTTTCTTTTTTTTTTTTTTTTCCCCCATAATGTAAAGTACTTCATTCACAGCATATCAAAGTTGTATTCCCTAGCAGGAAATCTGGAACTCCAGTAGTGTTTGCACAAGCATGAAAATTTTAAATACAGTGTGGGACTCCAAAAAATGCTTAGCTTTTGTGGATGATAAATCCAGCTTTTTGGTAATGAGCTTTGGGGTTTTACTGGCTTTTCAATGGCTACAGGAATAACTTCACATGATGCAAGGCAAGTTCCTTTTCGTATCTCTCTCATCAAGATCTACAATTTCACTCAGCTCTTTCTTGTTCTGAAGGACAATCATAGCATGTCCTGACATTTACCCAAACTGGTAAAGAAAAGTAAAAATTAATTTGAAGAGGCTTATTTTTAACTGTTAATTTTACTGATTAGTAATAGAAACAGAGGCTGACGTAAAGAACCTGTTCAACAGATGTAGGCTCCACTTAATGACACTTGTTTACTGCTTTTACCTGTTACATGCAAAGAAAGTTCATGATGAACTGTCAATTTTAAAAAGTGTTTGATCCTAGAGAAAATGGAAACGAGAAGGTACAAGAACTGCATCATTTGCCTAAATGTTATTAAATGAAATATAATCAAACAGTTTAAAAGAGAAAGGACTGGAGGTTATTTAAGGAGCCTTTTACACCAATAATGACTCAAAATCCAAGTGACATCAATTGAAAATATTTTTACAATAAAATCTGGTTTTACAGCTTACTCATTCTCATAACCTGTACAGAGATGCAGCAGAAGGCCTGTCATTTAAGGTCCAAAATAAGGCTCTTAAAATTGGCTTATATTGGATCTGAGCAATATGTAGCCTTGAGGTTGCCCCAGTAGAACAGTTATACTTTAATTTCTTCTGCTGTGAACAGGTTCTCAGTCAAAAACAGTTATTCAAAGCAGGGCCTGAAAGCCTCTTTCCTTTGACCTGAGATTAAACCACATGACTTTTGTACGTGCTTTATTTTTCCTTTATGTTTTCATTCCCCTGAAACACCCTGTCAGGTTTCTGTGGAAGCTGGACAAGTCCAGCAGTTCCTCTGAATCTGACAGATAGACTTGACAAGAGTGTGCTGGTGTTCTTGCTGAAATGTTTACTCTTATGGGAGCACAGAGAACGGTGTGTCACATGGAGAACTGGTGGCCCACAAGTGTTCTTCCATTAGACTGATTTAGAAACCTGGAGAAGCTACCAACTTGAGCAGGCTGTGGAGGCTGCAATGTGTGCTTCTCAGCAAAAAGGCATCACCTGTTTTCCTCCACTGCAGCGTTTACACATCTGAAAAGCAACCCTGGAGCCTGTTTTCCCACACTATCCCAACTTTTCACTCATCACCTGGTAAACTTCTTAAAGAAAGAGAAACGAAATATAAGTTGCTTTTGAAAGATCTGCCAGTGACTGAGTGCGCTCAAAAGAAATAATGTCCCCAGACAGTCTTGGGAGGGACGATGCTTCTTACAGGGACAAAAGGTAAAATAGTACAAATTCAAACGGGATGGGGGGGAAGCAGCGTGACAATCCAAGCACAATTGTTATGGCAACTAAACAGCAAGAACTGCCGTTGTAAGGCGTGTGTCCAGGGCCCTGCTCCACCGCTGCCTCTCACGTTTAGGAGTGCTTTACCCCACGGAGCAGCTGACGGGAACAGCAGCGGTTATTTGTGCAACCTGGTGCCATTTAGGAGTAGTAAGGAAGCAGACTAGAACCCGTAATAATTGTGGATAACAAGTACGCGCGTGTTCCTGTTAAGATCAGATGGTCTGCTCTGCCTACATGAATTTCCATTCCTGTTACCATAGCAAAGTGATACATTTGATCACAGTTTGTAACAGTCTTAGGGTTTATCATTATGTCCCTTTTTAAAAACCTGATTGATTTTATTCCCAGGAATGCTTCAGCCCTCAAAATGTCTCTATCTAAATGGGCTATATTTAGAACGAAACACGAACCTCAACCGAGGAACTGCAAGTCTGGCTACTTCATTAAAACTAATTTTCAGTTCACGTAATTTAAATTAACTAAACAATGTACAAATACCGATACCACCCCTTCTTTGCTTTACAGTGCTTTAACATTAAGAGGAGCCATGAATCAGGCTTAGCAATTGGAAAGATGGGATATATGGAAGAATCAGGAACCAGTGATCTGTTGCTGCATTTAATTACCTTGTGTATTCTGAGACTTTGCAGGGTTTCTTTCCCAGAGAGAAAGAACGGACCTCGGAGCCATGGTCCAACTTTCTCTTCATCTGCAAGGTGAGGGAAGAGAGTAACAACACGGATTTAGTTATATGACCAGCCTTACTTGTGCAAAATTCTGCAAAATCAATCTATTTTTACCTTTTACTTTAATACTGAATTTCAACAAAGTTGACACGAGATGATTTAAAGCAACATTTTAGTTTCTAGTTTCAACAATATTCGATACGCGTTTTATACGGTGCATGTATATATTATTGCTGTTCTGGGGTCCATACCCTATTGGAATTAAATTCTTTAAAGTTCCAAATTTCAAACGTTAAAAAGCGTGCAGAACTCACGTGTTGTCTTATTTACTAAACTGCTCGCTCTCTATTCTCCTGGGAGGGGAGGGAAAGAACTAAATCAAACCCCTTCATTCTTTGTGCTCAGGTTCATTGCTAAGAGTCTCATGGAAACGGTTAAAATTTAGGTCGCCTGTCTGCATTATAAACCAAATATTCATTTAGGGCCTAAAAAAATGTAATTCAAATATATTTTTTCCTTTTGTTTATCATTTTATTTTAAAGTTGTACATTGAAAACATTTCACATTTATAAAACAGCAGTGAAACTGACTGACAGATTAACCGTCATTTCTACAAGAAGGGTAAGGATGAAAAACACTAAACCTCGGTCGTGGATGTCACCCGCAATTAGATATGATCAAACCCAAATAATGAGCAGGGCAGCCGCAAAAAGGGGAAGCTAGTCTGCAAAAAAAATCACCAAAGAGATGGAAACCAGTGAAAGCCATGTTTATCCAGTCAGATAAATGAAGATTACTTTCTACATATTTGGGTAATCTTTAACCACAGGCTTTTGGACTCAATGAGACATGTATGCCAAATGCAACGTCTGAGTTTTTTGTTGGTTTTCCTTTTTTTATGTGATACACCAAAACACTTTAGCTAGCAGGATACTTATTGCTCTTTACAACTGTGAGCTGCAAAATGCATAAACTACCTGTGTAACAATTCAGACTTTAGTTTGATCATTTGCTCCCCTTCTTCAAAATTTCATATTTAAGATAGAGTTTGAAAGTTGGCACCTTTCTTAAACCACTGATTTGATCGTTTTTTTTTTTAATGTTGCCTTATAACATAATTATTTAAACTATTTACTGTTTACTTGCCTAAAAACAAAACACCAAAACCCCCAGGATTCTCTAGAGCTTACGGTCCATATACTTTCGTTGGTTTTATTCTTTAAAAGTCACTGAAGATCTTGTGTGATTTTTAATCAGTGATTACAAAGGAAAGCTAACTAAGGTTAACTAGTCTTGTTTTTACAGGAAGAGCTACAAGGCAACCAGAAGAGCTCGCCTTGTAGCCGTGTCTTCTTGCTGGTGCCTCACGTGGGACAGTCCACAGCATTTTCCCAGACGAGCCTTCAGCCAGAACTGCCTCGAGCGCCGCCGAACCCCCAGCCTCACCCTCGCCGCTTCCCCACGCCCCAGGAAGAGCAGCCCTCCATGCTCCCCCCAAGGAAGCCAGTTGGAAGCCTCACTGAGAAATAATGGATACCATGTTTTAGCGTTGTGCTAGACGAGCAAACCAGCAAAATTACCAGAAGTGTAAATAAGATGCTCGAGCATGAATTTCAGTATTTGATACTAGACTTTTCAGAGAGGATTCTTCCCGTTCAAGGAAAATTTTTATTTCCAGCTTGCCTTTCTGAGAGGTTACCATGATCATAATCCTCTTCTGCTTCTCAGAAGAGGGAGATGCAGTTTTCCAAAAGCACACCTTAAAAATAACAAGTGTGAAGCCTGCAGTAGAATAAGCAGCTGTAGCGATTTAGTGATTTACTCTTTTGCATTAGCAAAGAAAACAATTTGCAGTTCTCTACACCGTTGCCTGAGACCGATTTCACCCATTTTTTTTGGTAGGTGCTCTTCAGGTATTTTAGGCAACTTTCTCATGGGGACCAGCACGCAGACGGACTTTCAGCATCTCAGAAGGTGTTAAGTAAATACACTGTAAAAAACGTCGTTTACCATACGAAGAAGATAAAACTTTCTCTACGGCAGAGAGGTCTAGTGACACAATTTAGACATCACTAAGGTATCTGTGTTACCAAAAAACAGCAACCGCCGAGCAAACATCTCCGTAAATATTTAATCTGTCGCTAAGAAAACACAACTCCTGTAGACAACGTTTATTTATCCAAATAATTGAGACTGCGGTATATTTAAAAAAAAAGGAAAGGGCAGCACACTATTCCGCATCCCCCCCCGCATCCGAGCGCTGGCAGCTCTCCCCGGCAGCAGACTGCAGCTACAGCCGCCCGGCAGCCCCGGCGCCGCCGCCNCGTCCCTCCCTCCCCGCCCGCCTCCGCAGCGGCGGCGCGGCACTGCGGGCTGCGCGGCCGGCAGGGAGCCCGCCGGCGGGAAACCGCCCCGCCCCGGGAAAAGAGGGGGGGGGAAAAACCCCAACCCACGCAGCGCTGGGGTATCCCTCCCNAAGAAAACACAACTCCTGTAGACAACGTTTATTTATCCAAATAATTGAGACTGCGGTATATTTAAAAAAAAAGGAAAGGGCAGCACACTATTCCGCATCCCCCCCCGCATCCGAGCGCTGGCAGCTCTCCCCGGCAGCAGACTGCAGCTACAGCCGCCCGGCAGCCCCGGCGCCGCCGCCGCCGCCTTCCCGCCCGCGGACCGGCGGCGCGGAGCGGCAGGGCGAAAGATGCGCGCCCCACCCCACTCCCCTTCCGCGGGCGCGCACCCGGGGCGCGGTGGCCACTCACTTTGTAGAAGATCATCTTGAGGGTGCCGTAGAAGCCCATGGTGTCGGCGCGCTTCCCCTTGCGCGGCTGCGGCGCCCCGCGGGCCCGTCGGCCNAAAGAGGGGGGGGAAAAAACCCCAACCCACGCAGCGCTGGGTTATCCCTCCCCACTTCTTCTCCCAAACCGGCTGGAAGGCCGGGAGCCTGCCCCCCAGCTCTCGCTCTGTTCCCCCAGCGCCACCGGCTTCACGGTTTTCCAAGCGGGAGCAAAACAAGCTCATTTCCACTAATTATAATTATACCGGCGCCCCCGGCCAGCCTGGCTGGACTCGTACATGATTGCATTGCGTGGACGGGCGCAAATTAGTCCTTCAAAAGTGCAGTTAATTTTAGAATAATTTGAAATGCACAGGGAAAAAAAAAACATGCTGAAATACCCTCTCTTGGCTAAACAATAGAATAAACGGGGTTTGAGGATTTAGGAGTTGAAAGACCCGAATCCAACAATTATGTAATAGACGTTAAAGTATTAAGTCCCAGCGTAGCAGCGGCAGAGCTGGGAAGCGCAGGAGCAGGTCCCGGGTTTCCCCAGACCGCAGGCAGCCTTCCCCGCGCACCTGGAACAGCCGCCGCACACCCGCTCCCTTCGCCGGTAACAGACAGCCCTCAGGCGACACCAAGCCATCTTAGCTTGGTCTTCAAACACAAATCCTACGGAGGATTCTCACCTACGTTTCAGGGAAAGCGTAAGGAAAGCCCTAAGTGATTACTTGTGAGAGAACACTCCTTTTTGGGTCATTTCCTACTCGGTGCACATCAACAGATCTGTTCGATTCACCCTTAGAGTTTGATTCAAGGGCACTGAAGTTCCTGACATCGGGTTGGGCTCTCAGGCAGATACCTGCAACAACCTGCACAGCAGCTAGAACAGCTGCCTTTTTTTTTTTTTTTTAAAGTTTCTATATAGATAACTCAAATAAGATTCCAGCTTTTGCACGTTTGGGTTTTTGTTTTGTTTTGTTTTTTACTTTCTCCCCTCCCAGAAAGTTTTCTGCCCAAGTGCAGAGCAGAGCATACCCAGAACGTGATCTGAAGCTGCAGCGTTCCCCTGTAATTTTCCCCAGGTGCAGTGGGAACTGGAGACTCTCAGCAGCCCTCCAGACTGATGCACTCACACAGAAGCAAACGTGTAGTCAGCTCCTGTTCACCTGAGGGGAAACCATCCTTTTCTTCTATCACCCAAACCAGTAAAAAAAAAAAAAACGTAGAAAAAAGAACACACATTTAATGGAATGGAATTACTTTCTGTAAAACCCATCAGCTTCCTCATTAGTACTTAAAAAACCCTCCTATGTATTATTTCTTTATAATACCTACGTGTGCCAGGTGTCAGCACACTCAGATAAGGCAAAATCACTACCCCCATAGGACACAAGATCCTTCTTCCCTACGGTTTTACATATCTCCCATCCAGCACTGACTCCTCAGTCTTTTTCGTCTCCCAGTGAAAACGGTTCTGCCCATCAAATCTTGGCATTTATGCCATTATCCATTAAACTGCAGTGCTGTATATTTTATGAGAACAAAATGGTCTTGAGTTGACTTCATACCTCAGATATGAACAGAGCTGTACATATCCCGAGAGACTATTAATGTCTTCCTTTGCTAGCACATCACATGCAAAGGGAAAGGAAAAAAAAAAAAACCACAGACTGCATATACACATTAAATAATCACAGGAAGCAAATTAATACCCGAATCATCAGAGTAAGAAAGAATTTCAACATTATTGCTGTGGGGATTTAGAAGTACTTTATATACATGCATGCATAATGTCCTGCGATGTTCACAGCTCTCTCTGCCCCTTCTCCAGTCAGCCAGTGCACTCCTGCCTCCCAGCAGGCACACCCCAACAGTCATTTGCTAGTGGTAGAAAACTTCGTCTATCAGGTATTTATTCTGCACAAAAGGTTTGGGGGTTTTCCTAATTTTAGATACAGATACCACAGACAGATTTCGTCATTTGAAGGGTGATCATCTTTCATCTAGCAGTCTGCCTTTCTCAGAGCAAGAGACAAAAATTGCATATGGATATGGCTCTGGCTCTCATTTAGTGTTTTTCTCTACAGTGGTACCACTTTTGATTCTTTATAAATTAAGAACCATATTCTCTACCTCAAATTAAGTCTGCTCTTCCCCCAAATGCCTAAGCACAGCCTAGGCTCTCTGTAGTCAATGGAGAGGAACATGTTCCACTAGAAGCTAAGGACACCTACTGTTAGGCTCCCAATCTAAATTACTGCCTAGAAAGGGCTTTCTCTCCCCCCCTTTACTTTAAGAAAAGTTCCCCTGTTCCTCAGAAAAGTTTAGCATCAAGAACGCATCACGCTCTCAATTGTAAGAAATTACTTAAAGCTTTGCAAAAGTAGCAGGGAACTGCCCAACCCAAGACGTCGGAGCAGCACCGCAGGTCACACAGCTTCCTGGGAAACACAACGGTGGAGGAGTAAGACCCTAAACCCCCCAGATGCTTCTGAGAGCTCAACAGCAAGCAGCAGATACGATGCATCCATTGCCTTCTCTACTGGATTTTGTGACAATATTTAGCGCAGTCACTTAATATGCTCCAAGAATACTTACTTAATGGTATAAAGTAAACGCTCATCACCAAATAAGGTACATCGGTGAACACTATAGTTTATAAAGCAATGTTAAGAAAAAGATCAAAAGTTGCCGTGTTTCTTTCCTTATTTGATATATATTCAGCTTCAAAGGCTGGGTTTATTTTCTCTAAGCTGAAGATAATTTTTCAAGTTTTTAAAACCACAAGCAGCATACAATTCATGACATTTAGAAAAATGTCTACACCAAAATTACATAGTTTCCAGTGGACACAAGTCCAATCTTAGTTCCCGTCAGTACTGCCAGCTCTTAATTAATAAAAATTCACACCATCCAATTCTTTTCCTGTTGGCAACATTTCTAGCACCTTTACCAGTTTGTCATGTGGCACGCTGTAATTAAGACCGTCTATTACTTCTAATGAAAGACTCGAATGAATTACAGAAATCACCCGCGGAGCTGTATAATCCCCAGAAGAGCAGAGATTACAGTGCAACAGACCAAAGAAACAACATTTTTGCTTTTTTGGTTGGAGAAACATTTTTGAGTGGAGAGACCACAGGATGGTCTGGCCGTGGTAACAGCCAGTCAGCATTTTAGAAGTACAGTGGTGCTTAAACCATGGAATCCAAACCCTGTAATTGGCATTTCACATACGCATATGTGCATTAGGAGCATAATGTGTGCAGGAGGAACTGTGGAGCAATACGGTTTGGTATCTCCATTAATATTGGTAAATGCATCATTCAAGACGGTGCCAGAAGGGATTCTGTGTACTCTGCACATTTAGCAGACATTTAGCAGACTGACTCTTTTAGAGACATTTCAGAGGGATTTTTGTGTGTTGTCTAATAGGATTGTGTCTTTTTCTACCCAGGAAACCAAACGCCCTAATCAAATGGGGCCGGTTCCTTAGCTGCACAAGACTTACCCTAGAGACAGTGAAGACAACCCAGGAAGGAGAGTCACGCTTAGTTATCTTTCCCTTTCTCAAATTTGGACCCGCTTAGGCTTTAAGCACTCCCCTTCTGCTCGGTAATCTAGTTAGGGCAGCTGCAGCAGCCAGCGCTTTGTCTTCTATATTCGACCTCTTCATCCAACCACATACTTCATTTAATTTGCCAAATGCTCCCATTCAGGCAAGAATCTGGCCCCACAGAGAGGTACTTCTGCCATCTGCTTTAGACATTTAACTACAGCCTACTTTAGAACATGTACGTTTAAAAGCCTAAGTTACCCATTCAGTCAATGAGAAAGGCAGATGCAAGAGTCCAACGTGGACTTGGAAAAGGAGAAAAAACACCCCAATGATAGCAAGTGTTAAGTGTGTTCCAAACTAATCCAGGGCAGGCCTTTTCCTTTACAAAAAGGGCACCACAATTATTGTCAGACCTTTTCTTTCTGAACATACTATGAAATGAAAAAAAAAAATGACTTGCTTTTGGAAATCCCACGTTCTCATAGTTTCTCCTGGTTCAGCTTGAGCTAGGCAATGGTCCTAACGCTGTTCCTAATTTGAGATTTATTAGCATGCACCCTAGGTGCTGAGCTGGAGCGTTTTATGGGTAAATGCCTCACCTGTGGGCAGGGTGAGACAAAGTTTTAGGACACTGACCAATTAAGGAAAAGTAATATTTGGGTAACAGGCAAAGTTCAAGGGCAAAACGTACGATGCCCCTTATCACACAAGTGTAACTATGCATTTGTGTAGAATATACAATTACTATTGATGCAACAGAACAGTCTTGAAGAAATGAATTTAGGTACACCAGGTTGTGACCAACAGCTGCTATGCTCCGAGTATGAAGGAAGAATAAGTGCAACTGGGCTCCCTGAAAGTAGTTTAGATTGAGGAATTTCTGTTCAATTTACTTACAGCACCTGCAGCAGGCTTAGAGACATCCACTCCAGCATGTTTGCCTCAACATAGTTACAGAAAGAAATTTAAGCTTATGATCTTGTGTGGTACAGGGCAAACACGATGCTGCACATTGCAGCGTGCACTGATCAATGACACATTTCTGCAGTATTGATGAGCTTAAGGTTTGGGGTTAAGCAGGGAAAGCCACAGGAACTTTTTTCTGGGAGGAAGGACACACAGAGGCACTACAGTAAATTGCACCAAGTCTTCTAAAGCTTACTTAAAATGGAGCAGAGAATGCGCATGATAAAGTGTGATAGGGACCTGCTGAATTGTTTTACTAATTGTATCATGTTTCTTGGCAAAGCGTTTTGAAGACTGCTTTCAAACTGAAATTTCCCACACATTATTATTCTTTATTTCCACGCAAAGTAAAGTAGTGTCGTTAAACAAATTTGTAAATAGGCTTTAAGTTTTGTTTTTGCAGGGAAAGAAGGTGGGATAGGTAGTAACTAAAAAATCAGATTAATATTTATTAATAAATCCTGATTATATCAGAGTAGTATGAACTTTGATTATAAATACTGTTTTTAAAGTTATTTATCTATAGCAGATTACCCATAAACCACTTCCTTTTAACATTTGCCTTTAAAAAAAAAAATAAAAGTTTCAAATATCTTGTGACAAGATGCAAAAGGCGTGCCAGTTAATGGCTGCAAAAATAGCTTTGAAAAGGATTTAGGCAGAAAGTGTATGCAGCAGACTTCAGCGTTCGATATTTAGAATAAACTTCAAATTATGTTTTAAGAGCAGGAAGATTGCAAAGACAGGCTTAATGTAACATGGCATCACCGTGTCTCCAGCAGAGCAGAACTCCCCTCTGAAGGTCATACTTCCTTGTCCTCTTTGTTGGTTGCCTGTAGTTGGGCACAGAACTTGCAACATATGCTTCGATGCTTAGTTATTTGAAAGGAGTACAGCGCCAAGGCTGTCATATACCCATGCGTTCTTTCCTGGTGGCAATACCAGCTTAAAGGTGTCCCAGTATCAACTGCTTATTCCCATCCCTGCATGGCTTTCACTCTTATTGCTACAGGCAAACATCTGTAGAAATGCTCTGTGAGTGAACCAGTTTCATTAACTGATGTGGGGCAAGGGGAAATAATTTTAAGCTTTTTCCTTTGGGGTTTTTTCTTAGAACCAGTTACTAGTTTAATTTTCCACCATGCCCTCACAAACAACTGAGCCAGCAGAAGCAAATGAGCAATTCACAGGCAGGGCACAAACTTCTTGAGCCAGCTATACCACTGAGACAACGGTACGAGGAACTGTGACCCGAGTGTCCCATGCAGAGAGCGTAAGCCTATTATTTACACCTAGAGGCATCGCGCTCTCGCCTATAGTTTGATTTGCATTTAAGCCAGCACAGCCCCTGAAAAAAAGCAGTCCCTGCACCCTTGGCTGCCCTTGGCCATTCATTTCCACACTTGCATCACCTCAGATGTGCCACCACTGTCTTCGTTCTAAGGCTGCATGGTCAATTGGGGTGGCAACTGACCTAGGGACATCTTTTTCTGCTGGGCTATTTTTCACAGCCAGGTCAGATTCCCCATCTCCCTCACTGCATGGCCACACAGATGTCTGTGCCAGCAAAAAACAGAGCAGGCTGTAACTCTTAACTTCCCCAAGCCTCCAGAAGAGCTACCTTAGACACTTGCCAAAGTACAGCCTTAGGTGAACTGTCAAGGAGCTGGGGTTTAAGCTTCGTCCTCCCAGACAGGGGGCTAAATTATTACCACAGAGTGACATATTTGCATTGAAAAACATACTTAAGTATCTGTCACATAGAAATGGACACTTAAATATTACAAGTTTTACCATAAAACAAGCACAACAAGGTGAGCCACAGGCAGGGGGTATAATGTCAACCTTCCTTAAACACATCATGTTAAAAACTCCAGGGAGCATGTCTCATTAGAACTGTATATTATTTCACTAGATAACAAAACAACTAAAAAATTTTCTTCCCAAAGCATTTTTTTGTTGTTAAAGAAAAAGATAAATGAAAACAAAAAAATATCAGTGGAGCTAGGCTTCACATTGCTTTTAATTCCTTGTGACAGTAACCAGACGCAAGTCTCCTACAGAGAAATCTGGTATGGTTTGTTTTAAAGCTAGTAATATTATCACATAATAAACATTTTTCATAATGCAAATTCATAAGGAGCAGAGTTAGGGTTGCTAATGCAACCTGCACTTTCACATAGTCAACTGCTTTCCATATAACAGGAACATTATGAGGTGCTTTTTTGTGTTTTGTTTCTACACAGTATTGTTACATTATTCATTTTTCAAAGGAATAAGAAGATATTACATATAATGCATCTTGCAAAACATTCACTAATGGCAGCAGATCTTCATAAGAACTGCATCTCCATTCATTGTGCTCCTATTAAAGTTAACTGTAATCTATTTATTATATCATTAAACTTAATATATTGTAAGATGAATTCTATTTATAGATGCAGTAATAGCTGTGCTAATCACTCAAGTTCACATTGAACAGGGCTGTGCTTCTGTCTGAGACACAGCAGCAGTCGCTTCAGAGACCAAAGTCCATCCCTAAATTTCCCAGCGAGATGACCTTGCCCGCTGCATCCTGCTCAAGCCCCAGTGCCACCGTGCAGGTGGCTGCAGCCAGCCAGCCTGGTGTCACCCTGCCCCGCTGAACAGCCCCTACAGCCCACGGGCGCACACCCTTGCTCTGCAGAGAGAGCTGGCACCGGGCACCACATCCGGGTTCCTCCCTTGGCCGGCTCTTCTCCTCACACACTGCTGAAGCCAAGGACAGTGACACCAGCAGCCACTCAGGCACTGGGTTATTCAGTTTGGGGCAATATAAACACAGCAGTCCGCATTTTTTTTTGGATGCTTATACCGTAATTTTCTAAAATACACCCCCCACACCCTCTCCCCCACTCCATTTTTAATAAATTTATTTTAGATTCCTGTTGTAGTGATTTCACAGATTCTACCTGTGA
Organism: Nycticryphes semicollaris; assembly: GCA_013400055.1. Classification (NCBI taxonomy): domain Eukaryota; kingdom Metazoa; phylum Chordata; class Aves; order Charadriiformes; family Rostratulidae; genus Nycticryphes; species Nycticryphes semicollaris. The sequence goes on along the minus strand of VXBJ01003363.1, from coordinate 632,698 downwards.
CACAGTCCATAAAGTTAGAAAACCATGCACTTGAGGCTGTTCTGAAATTCTACCATAGGCACACAAGGCACAGGCCCTTCTTGCTGATCAACAGATGATGACCACAACACCAAAAAAAGAAAAATAAAATAACCCTAGTAGGGATCAGTTCCTTTTTGCAGTATTTCAACCACCGAGCTGAGCTGGTTTTGTTTATATAGACAAGAATGTTTCCAAATTGGCGAAGCGTGCATTTCTGCCTTTGAACACCCATGGTCAAACTGTTTTCACTCAAATATAGGCAGGTTGGGAAATCACCTTTGTACAGAAAAAGAAAAGTCTGCTTGGACTTGGAAGGCTTTCCAAAAATGTCTGTCCTTTGCACTGAATACAAATGAAGCACTGGTATCTGCTGCCTGTTTTCTGTTAGGTTTTCTATTTTCATTTCCTCAGAGATAGCTTAATTTTGATTGCCAAGAGAAGTGCTTATTTAACAGGCATAATCTATAGAAATCTATTTACAAAATAGTTCCTCTCCCTCATTTGTGGTATGTAAGAATGATAAGGGGTTAGTCATGAGCCTTCAGGCTACAGACAGAAAAATTCCTGGAATTATGGATTATACCAGAAGGATTTAGGAAGAATTTGAAGAAAAAAAAATATTAAAAATGTCAAATCTCTTTTCCTACTTTCATTACCTAAAGAGAGTATAAAGGTTACAAACCCAAGCATTCAAAGGAGTTTGAAATGACAGGTGTAAGATGCTTTTACTTCTAAAAAGCTGCTTACCAAGATAGCCCTGTGCATGGTACATACTAAATAAGACACAGATTTGGTAGAAAAAGCAGCATCTGAGGTTGTAATTTAAGATACATTATTACCTATTTGTGCACTTGCAACTACCCACTTGTGCACACGCATCAAGTTTGCAAAAGGAAAACCTTGCAAACATTTTAGGCCTGGCATCCGGGCAGGATTTTATAAAAATCAACTGAATTTAGTTTCCCCCCCATCATCTGGCGGCACAGTGATTCCCTGTTCGGCACACCAGTGGCATGGAACAGCCTGAGCCCCCACATGATGCCCCACAGCTGCAGATAACCAGCAGTGAGGAATCCAGCAGGATGCCACCCTGGGGGCAACGGCACTAGAGGAAGATGGAACATGATGTGCCAGTAAGTTTCAGAGCAGCCGGCTGAGAGCAGAAGGATAGGACCCATACATCTCAGCTTCAGAGAGGAGTTTGTCCTGTTGAATGTCTATGAATCTCCTGGGCTCTCCCTGTCCCTTCCTCATCCTAGCTTCTGGTAATCACCAGCTCCAGAGTCCTCCATTCCCCTGCCCTCTGCTCCCTGTTATCAATCTCCTGGCCCAGCAATTCCCCATTAGTTTCCTCCCTCCTACCCTCTCCAGAGCACTTCAGTCTAACAAGGCTTACTGTCCCACCTTAATACTCCTTTTCTTTCCTATCCTATTCCATGCTTTCTCCTTCCCGGGAATTCAGTGGAAGCATTTTTCAATGCCCCACCATCAACAAGGGGGCTGTGTCTGGACTGCAGGACACAGACAATATTTGGCTTTTTTGCCCCCATATTTAGCCATATCCGCAGAGCAGCTGGAAGCAGCCACTACAGACAAGAATCAGCTCTGCCCACCTTGCCTTTGTCTGCAGCATGCTCAGTAAGTCCAGAGGAAGGGTGCAAGCCAGTCTGATCAGCACTATGACCTGGTGGGACACAGACTCCTCACAGCCCAAAGTGTCTCTGGTACACACAGATGGCCATTTTTCCACGACACACCCTCTGCCCTACCGGTAAGTGATGGCGGTGGTTATAAAGAGGACAATTGCACATTATACCTGCTTGATCCAGCTTCCTTTTCTCCCCACAACCCAGGCCTATGGTAGAGCAGAAAAAGGGATTTACTCATCTTCCACAAACCCTCATGATTTATTGCCATGACAACTCTCCCCTCTGCAGAGGCCTGGGGCAGCCACAACGTGAGCTGGTTTCTCCCTAGTACATTCTTCCGGCCGCCGGGGAATTGATGCCAAACCTTTGCACAGCAGAAAGGAATGCCAGGCATGCCGGGGTCACTCCACATGCTTTGAAGCCTTGCTAACCCACTGTCATTAACCTTATGCCTTGCAATTTCACGTCAAAAAGGGCTACAAGCAGAGAGAGCATGCCAGCAAACCTGCCCTAGCTAAACAAACTCTTCCCTCAACAGGTGCTTCCAGTCTAGAAACCATACAACACACTTGCCTGCCTCTACAAGAGACATAGCACTGCATAGTTTAGGGTAAGTAGTCCCTCATCCAGACGAGTGGGATGAGAATTTTTAATCAATTTTTTTATTATTTCTTTTTTTACACTGAATCTAGCATTATTTAGGTAAGATCAAGGATAGATACCTCTAATACATATGAGTCCAGAACAGATATTTAAACAGTTATCTCTCACAGAATGCAAAAAGTATGAAATAAAGTGGCCCATATCACAGTGTTTCAGAGATATTTTCAAACCTGTATGAAACTGAAGAACCACAATATAAAAAGGAAAACGTCCACACTTGTCCGCTGCTCTGTCTACGCTTCTTTGGGGAAACCATTTTGTTCAGTGAAAACTCCCTTTATCAAGCTATAGTATTTACACTTGAATTAAAAAATTACAAGTCAAAATCCAACTTTTTCTATCCCCAAGGAAAACTGCACATTGCAACCTTTACATAACCTCAGATGTCACCTCTTTATCCATTTCTCCAAAACTTTTGTCAACTTGCCAGTTCAGTGTTGTGCCACTGATGCACTCCCTAAACCGATCTATTCACTGTGGGACAAATAGCAAGTCAGTCATCTAAATTCCTGGGTTTTGAAACTTACAATTTCTTTATTTATAGAGAGGATGAATCAAAGTAGAGATTTCAGAAATTTTTGGCTTGCTGTGCTCTTCACTTGTACCCACAAAATTAGATGGCAACGATAAAGTTTGTAATGTTATGGACCCTTTGTATTTCACAAATGCAGTTTCTGAAGGAAGCGTAGTCCGGCTAACTTAACCAGTTAAACACTACAAAGCAAAACTTCTAGGAATAGTTATAAGTCACCAATGTGGTCGGCTCTATAGGGAAGTTTATTCTTTGCATCTTAAACTATTTTAATATTCTAGAAAGATGCAAAATATGACAGACTATTATTTGAAATTAGTACGTGCAAAGAAGGATTAAAGACGCTGCTGTAAGAGGCCTGTGCAAAATACCTCCTAGTTCCTATTCCTTCTCTTTTGCTGAAAGCATCCACTAATGCATGTTATTAGCTATAAGATTGCTAAAGCGATGCCAGCAACGTTCTGACAAATCTCTAGGGGTTTTTTTGCCCACTTTCCTTTTATTATCATATTCCATCTCTAATATTCAATCAGTGCCAAACTGGTTTATGTATGCCAATCTTTCTCACAGAAATGGAAAAAGAAATCCTGCTATACGTTGTAGGCCTGCTGATGTGACAGAGAGAGACTGAATGGAAGTGGGAAAGGGAAGCAGGAGGGAGGAGTGCGAGAGCACCAGTCTGCAGTCTGGTATTTAGCAGAAGTCCTAGTTTTCTGATCAGAAAATTGGCAAAAATCGAAGCGCAGAGTACTGTTAGGTTCCTTGTAATTTAACCTTCAAAGCGAGCTTCGCACATCGTGTGGTCTCTTCCCTTCAGCCTAATTCCATATGCAGAACAAGCTAGCGCCTTGAAAACTGGCCAGATCTGAATATTCCCCATTTTACTATCTATCTCCAACAAAACATGCTACAAGCCACTGACCAGATCATTCACTTATCAACCGAAATTTAAATTTAAATGTAATTATTTAATACAGTCCCAGTTGTTGGCTGAATTCCCCCTTGGGACAACAAGATCTGAAAATGTTCATTTTTGTCCCTTGTAAAATCACAGGCAATGTTTAGAATATTTGATGAAAAAGAACATTCTGGGAAGCGCTCATTTGCTGCTTGTATAAATATATTTCCTCATTAAAATTTGATAACAACAGTCTTAATGGAATACTACAACCTCATTCATGCTTTTGAATAAAGTGATTTAAATTGGCAAGAACAAAGTTTAAATACACTTTTTCCCAGCTAACTGTCGACAGCTTTTTTACGGCCTGCAGGGACAGGTATGACTCATGCCTACGTTGTTCTTCAAAAACTATTTTAAAATGCAGATTTCTTTGCACTGGCCTATTGTGCTTTACAAGTAACTGCAAACTGAAAGAGACTAAAATTAGAAGGCAGACCACTATCACCAGAGGGATTAGAAACTCCTAGGCTATGTTGATTCAAAAAGCTGAATTGGTTGACCAATACGACGGACTCTTTTATGTTGGTTTCTACTAGATTTCTGGCAAACTTCATTCAAAGTCTCTCCTGGTTACAAATTATTTGAAATCCTTGTGTTTGGGAACAGCGGGTGGTCTCCGAATTTGCATGCAACGTTACACTGAGCAACCCTCTTACTCTGTGATACGTAAGACTGAAAAAATGAAGGTGTTCACCCTAATCGAAGTAAATTGGCACAAGAATGCTACCTGGTCACAAATCATCCAACAAAAATTTGGGGTTTTTTAACCCAACATTTGTAGCAACAGCTTTTTCGTGTGCCTACGAAAATGTGCTAATATTTACTGATTCTGGTTAACACAATGTAAGTCTGGTAAAGGCTTCCTTTAAGAAGGAATCCAACAGCCTCAAGTTTTAGACTGAGCAATCAACCTGCCAAGGAAAATAGAGCAGAAGCTACTAACCTCCCCTGTAATTCAGAGTGGCATTTAAGGTACTGCAGACTACTGGGTTAAAAGCTAAAACAATAAGATACATTTCAACTTAAGATAGGGATGTCAGTCTCCTTATCAGTACAGTCCTTCAAAGAGTCCTCTGAAATCCTCTTCCTTTTAGACAAACAAATCTGTGACAAGATGTGTGGGCTACTCAGCAGTGAAGAGCCACCAACTAGGTGTTCTCAGAGTAGTATCCTGTTAGCCAGAAAATCTGAATAGGCTTTGTGCTTCTTTTTTTAAATTACTGAGGGGGAAAATGCTAAGTACTTAATGTGCTGTATCACAGAGGAAAGTTAAATATCTCTCAGCAGGTGAGGATAACCAAGAAGCAAGAACGTTTATACTAACGGGGATTCGTTCACATCCCCGTTTAGAACAACTAGTTACATTACCATGTTACTTGCATCTACTGTAAGAATGTATTCCTTTTTTTGCCTTGTACAGCGGGACATTTTGTGTTGCACTCTGAAGAGCTGGAGAAATGTGAGTAGTGAGCTGGGTTAGCTGTTCAGTACTACACACTAAATGTGGGAAAGAGAAAAGAGGAAGACTCAGCCAGACCTCCATTGATCTAAAGCACGGGTCAACAGTTCCAAGACACGGAAAATCTAATTCATTTCCCATTTCCAAGTTCCAGGGGACATCTATTACAATCTAAAAGGTATCTGTTTTGAAGAGCTGTGATCCTAAAGCTATTCTCTAAGCAGAGGCAGCGTACGCTAAGGTTAAAGACATGGTTGAAGCAAAAGAAATCTCATCTCAGAAAAAAACCAAAACAACCCAACATGAGAAAGACAATTACAACACCCCCTCCATACCCACAAAACCTATACTTTTTTTTGTTGCAATAGAAAGTGGAACTCTAACTTAGAAGTTTAGCAGATGCCCAAGTATGAAAGAATGGGGGTACCAGCCTGAGGAGCAGTCATAAAGGCCATGAGATGAAACAGCAATACAAATCCAATCCTCTCTATTTTTTGAAGACTACTTTCTTTATCTTCATCTGGCAGTTAGCATTTGTCTAGTTTTGTAACTACCTAAATATGCAAATAAGCAAGCAAAGTGCTTGCAACTCCTGAGGAGACCTTGTGGTCAAGGATACCTAGAGATCCCAAGAGTGGTTCAAATACAGTTAAACTTTCCTCTCTACCAAGGTACTGTCAGACTTAGCACTTGATGAAACAGAACAGGTATCTGGTCTCCAAACAAGACCCCACCGCGCAACCAGCTGGCTGGCGGTGTCAGGAAGCGTTTTGAGGGTAGTTTGAAATTAGACGGACAAAGGCGGCTGCAGTATCATGCAGCTGGGTCTCTGTCACATATCTTGCATGTGCTCTCTAACGGAAGTTGGAACAGTAACATCTAGATCTGAACAAATCCGTTCCCGCCCAATGAAAACCTCAGCCTGAAAGAAATTATCAACTGATTGCTTCCAGACAACACAAGAATTTCAGGAATGCAAATTAATCACTTCATGCCCCTGACAGGTTTTTCTAAACCTTCTACCAGTTCTTCCAGCTTTTCATCTCCTAAAATAAAACCACAGTTCTCAGAAATACTCTGAAAGAGCACACAGCTAAGAAAAAATTTCCCAGTGCTCAGATGCAAAGCTGCCATCCGCCCAGCATTACTGTCTTCAAAATGTTTTTAAATGAAAGGGAAAAGAGGAGCAGCTTGCAGTAGTTTCCTTATAATGCAATTATACAAGCTTTTATCTGTATGGATCCCAGCACAGAATTGCATTATTCCTTTCAAGGCCTTTGGGAATGAGGTGAGAATATTATCTTGATCTGCATTAAACCAGTAACAGAATTGAGTATATTTGCTTCTTCATGTTAAACTAATTTTAAGGAGCTCCTAATACATTTGTTAGCACTTTTGGGGAGTGATCTCGAAGCTGGAAAAGAAGAGAAAAGATAGCCCAACGTGTATAAAAACAGTGTGTCAAATAACATGAATATTCCTTGTAATAAGATCACCCTTTCAAAGTAAGACCTACTTAGAGATATAGTAGAGAGTCCAGCTCAGTGGGACCAAATGGAGTGAGTGGCCCACAAGCTGAGGGCTTAACTAGCCTAAAGGAGGAAAAGACTAAAAACTTGGCTAGGAACCAGGCTGTTTCTTCGTGTTGTCATTTCCACCTTCTGGTTGTAAAGAAACCTTGGGGCAATGGCTGGGAACAGCAAGTCTACAAGTGCACACTCTCCATATTAGTGCCTGTATACAGACCAGAGAGGATGAATTTAGACTACAGCAGTAGAAAACTGCAGTTGTCAAGGAAATAAATCTTTAGAAGAGGAGGATACTGTGATTTTCCCAGTTCAAAACCTATTTTCAGATCTATGGGAAGATAACCACTGACAATCAAACGTTTTCCATCAAGAACAATCCTAAACCAGAGGTGTATCTACTTGAGAAACATTCCTCATGCCTACTGCTATCTCCCCCTAATGAAATGTTCACATTTCCTTCACTGTAAGACAGGGATTGAGTGTACCTTTCATAAGCTTTTCCAAAACAAACTAGTCAAAAACAGCTCTTGACATGGACAGCTAAGGGCATATCATCTTCTGGATACAGCTGTACCAGATGAAGAGGTTACTCTTCCCTCCTTAACCTGTCTCAGCCAGTGAGCTAAGGTGGCTTATGGCTTATACAACTACATATAGTAGCAGATCTTTGGCAATAAATGTACTTTTTTCCCCTTAAACAGGCTAAGAAGTGATGACATGAGCAGCTTAAGCGGCAGATCCGAAACAGCAGAAGTCTGCTGGCAGGATACATGACGAATACCTGCAAGTAGCCTGAAGGGTGGCAGTTTATTCAGCCAGCAGAGCTGAGCTGGAAGATGACATGTTCACGGTACCAACTGGTCAGATTCACAGAAGCCAAAATACAATGGATTCCCTATTGGTAGGATAAGCGATCTGAATTCATTGGGAACTCATGGTACTGCCAAGATTTGAACCGAGATGTTATAACCCCATATTACTGCTGTTTTAACCATTAAAACCTCCTGAATCCGATACGTGCAAAGAGTGGCATACCTGACTTTCAAGAGTTGTTTTCTTTGAGAAATTCTAGAGGTAAATGACTTAATCCAGCATCAAGAGATCTGTCATAAAATTCAGTTGTGTTTGCTCTCCACTGTTGCAGTTACAGGACTGTCTTCTCCTGTATGGGCAGCCTCAGCTCATTCAAACACACAAAACACCCCCGCTGTTGTATGACAGGGCAGGCCAAGTCATCTGTTCTACAAGTGCTTTAAACAGATAGATACACAGATAGCATTGATAAAACACATTCATTTATTCGATTCAAAAGCCAACTCAGTTGAGTAAACAAGTCTTTGGACTAATTTATCTTTTTTTAAAGGAGTTCTGAGTTATGTTTCTTGTGTTGCTACAGGCAACTTTGTACAAAACCTTTCGGATTTGTGAAGGGAAAACAACAGTAACCTAATCACAGGACAGATACCCAAGAGGCCTATATTCTGTTAAGACTTGCATGTTAGTAGATATATATGGATTCAGCTCACAGATAGCTAACAGCAGCCTGTTGCAGTGAAGACCTAGATTCATGGTCCATGGCTTTCTCAGTTTATGAGACAAGTTAGAGAAGTAGTGTGAAACAGCAGCTCAAGGTTAAATACATACTAGGTGATTAAGTATAAACCTTTCAGAGACCTTGGATATATGTTCTGAAGCTCATTGCACAATGATTCCCTTACTCAGGCCAGCTACCTGAAATTGCACTTCATTCTGCAGGGATGCATCAGAGAAACACACTCTAGTAACTTTATTGACATGTTTTGGAAGTGTTTTTAATTTGACCATATGGAAAGGTTTTCTGGTGAATTCAGAGTCATTCTGCTTAGATATTATTCATAATGGGCATTTGCACCCACATAAAAGTTTCAATTTCAAAACAAACTAATTATTATTATTATTATTATTATGGAAGATATGTACTCCAGACTCATTGATGAAATATCTACAGTATCTTCAAAATCACACATCGCCTTCACCACCTTCCACAGACCTTGTACTGCCAATTCACAAGAGGAATTTACTACAGAGCCCTTGGCTCCTGCTATACTGATGCCACCAGGGCCTCCCTAAGGCTGCAACTACCCTCCATGCTGACAGGGTTACATCGCTTCTGCTGGATGCTGTGCCCACCGCGCCCCAGGGGGGTAACAGGCTCGCCTCAGTCCTCTCTTACTCTCCCTCTTCTCTGCAGCCCCTTGCACCAGCCAGCAAAGCAGCTCTCGCACAAACAGCCCAACCTAATCCACTCCAATCAAACAAGCCAGGTTGGCAGAGCCTAACTATTTAAAATATCCATTTCATTTTGACAAACAACTTTGCCAGCAGATTTGAGAGGGCATTTCCCTTAAACACAGGGGTTTCGCTAAGCTTACCCAGGCAAACAATCTACGAGATTTAGACATGTGTTTATCAATGACTACAACAGTGAAAACTAAGCCTCTGGATTTTGTAGAGAGATGGTTGTGGAGCATTACCATATTCCTTCTACCAGTTGTGCTGAGGGAGCGGAGCGCCCACAAACAGCTGGAAGAAATACTGTCTTAAGCTGCTACGGCTTCTTGTTAACACTGGATCTGAGCTCTTTGCCAACGAAAGTGCTCTTCACCCAGCTCAGCTGTAACCAAATCAAGGGTTTGGTTAGCTGAGAAATAGAAGGTAAAAATCAGGACTTTTCAAGGCAGAAGACCTTATGGCTACATCAGCAAAGCTATTACACGAATCATCATCACTTCTATGAAAAGTACTCTGGCACAAGCAACCATACCATTTTTTTACTTTAACCAGAAATATCTGTATGTTATCATGAAGGCAGATACATCATCTATGTGATTTGCCTATGAAAGTATAAGCTGTCACAGATGATCTGTGAATGGATAATGAAAAATAATGTTAGGCTATATTTTAGACCATGCTTTGGCAATAAAGATACAAAAAAACCCCCCAAAACAAAATCAAAAAATAAAACCCCAAAAACTTTGACAAAGCCTGATCTGTTTACAGAAGTTTAGGACATCTGCTAACTGACTTGAAGGACATCTTTAAAGGCTGTACCTTGCAAGCTCTTTAAGAAATCCACCCATGTACAGAAATCTGCAACACGAAAAAAAATCCTGGGAGGGAGAGTTCAAATATACAAAAAAGTACAAAGTCAAAGACAGTACAAAGAATTTATGACCTTCTCTCTCTGTGTATCTTTTTAAAAATCTCCTGTTTGAGTACCTGATCTTCTTTGTGAGTTTGTGGGTTTTTTTCCTTTCTTTTTTTAAAGTCTGTTCTCTGGTAAATAAACAGAACGGGCAATTCTTCTCCCGCCTATTTAAGCAAAGTCATAATGATAAAATATTTTTTTTAAAGTTTCAGCAGACACAAGGTGAATGATTCTTACTCTACTTGAACACAGTAGATTTATTGGAATAATTCTTTAATCAGGAAAAACGTGGATGTCTTTAAACATGATATATTTCTCTTGAGATGACAAAGCTCCACTTACCACATGAACAATTTTCCTTCCATTTTAGCTAGGATCAGTTTCTTCAGCCAAGATATGTGCAAAAGACAACTTATACAAATATTTTTATGTAAAATACACAAGATAGTAATTACACAAGTAACTTTACAAAAGAAGTGACTTTGTGTACAATGAGTCCAGAATTTGATGCTAGTAATTAAGCAATATATAAGAACTTTACCACAAAGCAATACAACACAACCACCTCAGGTAATGGTCACAGATGGCTAACTTTTCTGGTATGTTTGGAAAATAAATCAAAAGAAAATAGCAGGAAAAGAAAATAGCTTTGCTTTTGAGAGCAGAGAGTAAAGAATTTCTGTACTTATTGTTAACCTGTACCATATCTGAATTCAGCCATTATTATTTATGTACTTTTAGTTCCAAAAATGGATGGGAACTTTACTCTCTGAACACCATAAGCCATAAAAACAACACAGAGAAGAAGTGGGAATGTGATGGAGCAAGCAATAAGAGTTTAGTCTGAAGTTCAGTATGTGCTTCTCTCTGTTATCTGTGCAGGATTATTTTTCTGCTATTTTTTGCAGAGGCTTTGAACAGAACATTGAAGACTGATTATATGTCCAAACCTTAATAAAATGTCAAAATCCACTGCTTCATTGTATCTGCAATTATGATGGTTTCCTCCTACACGTGGGAGAGGGAAGGATACAATTTTGTATTCATGGTGTTCCAAGCACTATATTTTAAGTTGTGGCTTGATGTAAATCAGTTATTTGCCAACCAGAAAGCATTATTATAACCTAACATTTTAATAAAAATGGCATTTTTGTTCTTAAAAATACTGTTTCAGATCTTGAATACACTTCTGGAAACTGAAGATTTTTAAACAAGTTAGTGGCTCTTGCTGTGAAGCAAATACTGTGGCCAACAGCTGATGTCACCTCTATGACAGGGACAAAAGACAGCAGACTGGTTCTCTTCTGCAGTTTCAACTCTGCTGAAGTTGAAATGAGAGAAAAGGCCTTTGGGGAAAGAAGCTGTTTTGGCCTCAAAGCTTCTTCCCTTTGCCAGGGCTGAAGCTCATGCCTCTGAACGCTGGGGTCTGTCCAACGCCAATGGAAAAAGCAGCCGTACCCGACTGGGGTGGTCCTGCCTCCACCTCCAGGCGGCCTCAGGTGCTGCTCTCAATGCCAGATGGAAACTACAGGCAAACCAGACCTCTCAGTTGCTGGCACCAAAGCAACATTTGCCCTGCTCTCTGGAACTCCCACCATGTGACAATTTTCACGGTCAATGTGAATTATGTCCTAAACCCACAGGCTGAAATTCCCTCACATATTTTCCATAGCACAAGATAACATCTTCTGACAAAACAGACCCAAACTTTTAATGTTGATTTCTCTCTGTGTTTCAGACCCTCTTTTTCCAATGTGGACCACCACCTGGAAAGTTGTTACTCAAAAGAAACAAGCTAAGATGGAAAATGCTTCTCTTCCTTTTTTGCTACTCTCTACAGATGGTTATGATAGCATTTTTTCCTCTCTCCTGTAGAAAAAAGAATGACTCTTTGAGCTTCAACAACCAAAAGCATTGTAAAGACTGTACACAATCTATGCAGTTGCTCTCGTAGAGGGAACACATCAAACAAAACTTCTATCAAGAATGCACAGCTAAACGTTGATGGCTGATACAACGGTATTTAGTCAGCTTTTGTGCACTGGCTGCTGCATAGCTGAATAGCAAATCTTACCACAACCTTCTTGCCAGGAGATTTAGCCCTCCTAAGAGTTGGGCTTTGATGCGTCAGAGAGGAAAGGATAATTCTTGTATTTTCTTTGGAAACAATACAATCGTGATTGCGAGAAATACTTGTCTGAATTAGATGTATAATACCAGGTCTCATAAGAGACGCTCTAAACTTCTAAAGCTTGCCTGACTGTGATAGGAGCTATTAAGGAGTCTGCTTTAGTGGATAAGAAATATGACAACTCCCACAGAGAATCAACTGGTGCTATGCTGGAAGGACTGAAAGTGCAGTCCTACCGTTGCGCTTGTCCTCACAGAGGGAAAAACACTATTCACATTGATTTCCAAAAGCATCCCAATTTTTGTTAAGAAATACACAAGTGAAGATCTTTGACTTCTTATAGCCCTTCTGAAAGAATTCACTGAAATTTAAAAGAGAAGTTTTTTGATATTGCCCAAGGGTGGGTAAAAGGGTATTTGCAGTGCAATTGTTAACCACCATTTTGAATCTAGTGGTACTAAAAAGATCCGTGAAATAACAGATCTTCTTGGTGAAGCAGAAGCATCAAGTAAGTTCACCACCCTCAGCCTGAGAGCCATTGTTCCATCAGCCAGTTCAGCATTTTGTCTGTGTGAGTCCTGCTCTGAAAAATGACATACTGCATCTAAGTTTTTACCAAACTGTGAGACAGTTTGTTTTCTCATAAATCCTGACCACCAAGGAGACTGGGAAGACCAAATGCTACTACTAATAATCTTATTGCTGCCCATTGCCCACTTTCCAAAGGTAAAAAGGTGAAGTACCAGCCTACTGAGCATGGGTACCCATGGACCACCCACAGACCAGGTGTCACACCAAAATTCAATTTCTGCCAGGGAAACCATGCTGTCTGATGTACATTTCTTCATCTGATTTATAGCACACACTGCAATAGGTTCTGTAACCAAGAGGAAGCAGATTATCTTTCTGCCTTGGAAATAGCTGAACCCATAATGGCTATTACTTATAAAGTCCTCATCAGATGATGTTTTCAGCTGACCAGAATAAATCTATTATGCATAGCTTCGAGACCTCAGTGAATCACTGCACTGCAGCCAAAGGAGGCTGTACTCTTACTCTTCCTGGTACATGCTGCCTAAACTACTATGGACCAGAATAAGTGCTTTCCATTATTTGCAGCTGACAACTGTCATCATAATTCGTCTTTCTGTTTCACAAATGGGGGATATCTTTGTATTTCTCACATTGTCTTCAGAGGGGACAGAGTATTTGTTTCTTTGTACTTCCTATTTTGAATTACACCCATTTTCAATTCTTTTATCATTATTCTCAGAGGACAACTTGCTCCCTGTGGTATTCTCTTTCAGCACAGGCCTTCAGGCTGACTTCTCTGACACTGTGTATCCACGCTGCACTGTCTAGTATCATGGTATGCTGAAAAAAAAATCATTTTGATTTAGCTTTGCCTCCACACATCTGCAAATCTAATGTGAATTAGGACTGTATTTCCTTCTCTCCTAAAAACAAACGCAGGATGCAGGAACAGAAATGACTGAAACAGTCACTAGCCATAAACAAAATGAGAAAACAGATGGATTAGGATTGTGCTAAAAACCCTTTTGAAGAGACTTGATAGGAACAGGCTGTATAATTCCATTCTGAATTTTTATAAAAGATCCTTCGTAACTCAAAGCTACTTCCAGAGATTACTCAAGACCCAAAGCACTTGTGACATGTGCACAGCTTCACAGAACAACAGCTAAGAATTCTATCTAACCAAAGTTATGGACAGCTATTTGCTGACTTAGTAAATAAAATCGAAGACAGTGGCACTAATGTAAAACTAGAGAAGGGCACATGTCAGCAAAGTGATTATTGCCAGGTGGGTGAATAAGGGTACTAACCTTCCTCCTTCAGGATTTTGACACTGTTGCAGGTATAACTTGCCTAGTAGTATTTCCACCTGCCGTACACCTGAGTATACCTCTGATTCAACAATACACATAAAGGGCCAATAACACAACAATTTCCTAATTATTTTAATTTGCCTCTTATTTTTTTGAGAAGGTTTCCTAATTGAATACTGAGCATCAAAAATGATTCCTCATTGAAGCAACACTCAGCTCTTGAATTTAAAGTACAGCTGTTAACACAGATTTCAGGGATGCAGGATTGATGTCTTTTGGTTTTTAATTTGTCCAAACCTCACCATGCTGAAGGCCCATCAATGGAGTTCTCCAAAGCAGAAATATTCCCAACAGGAAAAATGAGATAAAGTCCATCTTCTACTACAGAAGGAGAGAAGCTTTTAAAAAAAGTGAAGAACACCAAGAGGACATTGTCAGTAACACCATGAAACATCCAGTGAAGGAGATCCAGGACCTCTGCATAACAAAGGTAGAACCACAACATCTCTAGACACTATGAAGTTTCAAGTATTTCCATCTTCTCACTGAAAACTATCTTTGATGTGTTTTCATTGCTAGTTAGTTGCTTCAAATGTTGATTGCTCATTCCACTGGTTTCTCCACTGCTTTCAGTTCTTTAGTGGGATGTATGAGGTTCTGGATGGAACTTTATTCTACTTCATCTACAGTAGTGTCTGCTACCTGTCTGCTTGTTAGGAATAGTTATTTTAGTCCTTAATGCAAGATTGTCTATTACCTTAAAAGCACTTAAGATCTCTACCACAAGGCTCACCTCAAAACTCACGTGTAGATAGCGCAACAGGCAAAGACAGCCCAAGATCTCCAAGTCTGTTCAATTTCAAGCATCAAATTGAGCATTACTTAGGCATTAAGCAAACATTAGTAGTCTCATGCATTATTTTTTAAATAATGTGGAAAAGAAAAACAATATACCTAGAAAAACTATAATAACGCAAAGGAATTCTGTGGATTTTTCAACTCATTTAAGGTAAGAACATGCAAAAGGCTTTCCAAGATGTAGTTCTTAGATAACTTTAAAGATGTAACTTGCAACTCATGAGTCTCAGTTATTTGAGATTCCCTACCACAAACACAAAGATGACATCATAGATCTGGAAGATTCTAACCTCTACCACAAATGTAATCATTTTCTATTTAGTCTGAAAAACTTATCTAGACATTCTGATTTCTTTTATTGCAAAAGCTTCAATTATTTACCGGCCAAATACTCCACTGAATTAGTTTTACACATGAACTGAATTCAAATTAACATTGAAATTACATCATGCTTATAAACATCCAGACATAGATGATAAAGTTTCCTCTTACCACCTACCCACAGCCTGCAAAGCACCTCATACTTTCTGCTATGCAAGAACCAAGTCAATTTACAGTTGCCCTTCTTAGTTTACCTAAAAGGACTTCTGAAATACACTCATAGAGTCTTTTGTTCATCTCCACTTATCAAGCCACTCCACAGGAAACTTTAATATTTCCTTAACTTTAAGGCACAGTGGTTGGGTACAGTGCTCAGTAGGGTCATTACTCAACATGCCACCCATTTGTCACACCTGGACACCATGCAGCTCTTACACATGTCCTCCTCCAGGTTTAGCTATGCCAACAGAAGATGCTACTGTCCCCACTACAGAACGAAAGGAACAAACCATAGGGGAGTTTTTAAATCCACTTTAGGCAAAATTAGCTGGGTTAGTGCAAATCACCCATTTAAATTGGCAAACTTTCCTGGCTGATTGCCTCACAGCCAATGTGGGAACTTTGCCGGCTCTAGTGAGGCCATAACTGCCACCAAAGGGGCAACTGCAAACAGCCAGGGGGAGATGAAGGTTTCCAGTGGCATGGATTTCAGCCGAGTGAAAGTCTGTCTGCAACCTCCAGCATGTGATTTTTAATCACAACAACGATACCAGCACAAGCAGTTGTAGGAGAGCGTTTATGGTGACAGAAACGTTTCTATCTGCTCTACATGCGCCATGGATAGATGTTCAGTCTGAACAACTTGGCCAGTTAAAGATGTTTTACCCCCGGGTATTCCACCACCTTTCTGCAAGAGATTACTGACCTTAAAGTTCTGCTGCTCTTTCATCTCCTTCATGTAAAAGATTTTCCAGGTAGCTTAAATCACTTTTGATAGCCTTTTAAACTTAACTAACTTTGCCTAAAGCAAATTACAGCATTTACAGAATCCATTTGCCAGCAAAGCTGAAGGGAGGAAACAACTTCTGGCAGAGCAGCAGTACTGGGAAAAAAAAAAGAGGGAGAAATGAGGAGGATGGGTTGAAGGGAGAGGTGTGCAAATAAAGCCTCCAGCCGGCAAAGCTGGATCCAGAAGATGGCAGCTGTTCATGACCTCTTCTTGTACTTTTGTATAAGTCCATTCTAAGACAGATGTGCAAAAGCAAAGTGCTAGAGCTTATAAATTCAGGGAGTAGAGGGGAACCACCCCTGGTGCAGCAGCTATTACAACAGGGTCTTGGGACATCATTTTTTTTGCTCTACTGCAATACACATCAAGAATTCTAGCGAAGTGCATTTTATCTACAGAACTTTAAAGAGTTGCAGTTAATGAATTCTGGATTTTACTTTTGCCAAACACAGAATGACTGTGCTTAAATCGTGAAAGCTAACCAGTAAAACAGCATTTAACTTGCAACTCAAAACAGGGATAAAGCCCCAGCTTAATCTTCAATTTTATCAATACCATTTCAAACACGATCACTCCAACTCATTCAAAGAAAAAGTCTTTGCATCACATTTTCCACTCTATAAAGCAGCAATGGTATTTTGCAGCTAAATAGTGTTGCTCTTGAAAAATCTACGGATGCTTTTTAACTATTCCTGAAATGAAAATGGGCAAATATTTAAGTAGACATGAAGCGTCACAAATTGCTTTCTTCTCTCCAGGACATAAAACATCTAGCCTACGTTGTACAAATACCTGTTAGCAGGTCTAGAATCAGAACTTGTCTTTTGACTCCTGGGCATTGGTTTTAGGAACTACAACGGTTTGCTGTGCTGCAGGATGAACAGGTAAAACACAGCGTGCCTCCGTACTATCAGTAAAGCAAAGTTTATGAGTAGAGGCACTATCTTTCAATAGCCCAAGTAATATAGTTGGGGTCGGCGGATGGGGAGGAGAGTGAAAAGCTGAGCTGACAAGGTTTCAGATATGCATCTGATACCACCTGGTCCGCTTTTAGGGATGCATTTGAGACTTTCTGGTTCCCACCAAGCAGGGAGAGTAGTGTTAGTAATGGTGAAGTAAGGAGTTTGTTTTCAACAGGAAGGAAAGGGGTGAAACAGGCAAAAACCCCCAAGATTATAACATGCCATGAAATCAACACCTCTATTCAGTCGTTGGTTTTATTGTCCCAGGCTCAATGCTTTGAAAAGCACTCTGTAGCTCCTCCTGGAGGGTCAGAGACAGTGTGGGTACTCTGAGAAATGTTAACCCAGTGGGTGTTTCCATCACTCATCAGCTGTCAGAGCACTCCATCTGTTTGAGGCGACTGCTTAGTCACCCCCAGGGTGTCCCAAGGGGCTCAGAGCACTACACAAAATGCACTGAATTCCAGGAGGAAGCCAGGAATTTGATGATCTTGTTACAAGGGCCATGCACTAGACCCATGCAGGGCTGTGCTAGCACATACCAATTACCTTGTATTTCAGACAGTAAATGATTAACATGTATCTCTAAATGCAGAACACCTGTTCTCAGCTTGCACCTAGCCTCAAAATTTCCTGCTACCATTTCAGGCCTGGAAGAGTAGCCCATATGCCCAAAAGGTTGATTTCCCCTTTTCCCAGCTGTGGTAACAGATCCGGTAGAAGGCATACCATCTCCAGACACAAACTTTGCTCAATCGTCTCTTCAGATCACCTCAGCCAGTGCAGCACTACCCATATTGCTAGCAAGGGAATAATTTTCCATGTATATGTAAAGGCTTGGCTTCTGGCAAAGACTTAAATAATTCTACGTAATGTGAAGTTTAGTCGCAACATCAAAAGGAAAATTATTTTTCCTTTCATGAGATCTGGGATTTTACTGTTGTTCACTCATTTGTTTTGGCAACAGCAACATCACTAGCACAGTGTACAATCCCCTGGTTTGGTTGTTTTTTTTTTTTTTTTTAAAAAAAGCCACAAACCAAATACGGAGATGCTAAAGGAAATGAACCATAAAGTGGGGGCAGCAAGATAGTATCTAACATTTCTGCAAACAATCCATTTGTCACTCTCATGGAGCAAGGTTAATTAATATTCTCTAAAGGTCTTCCAAAGGCTGAATACCTCTCAAGTTCTGAATTCATGGGGCTGACCTTAGACTTTCTCAGAATGATTTTTAATGCAGTCTGTTATCAGCAAAACCCGTTTAAACACATGTCCCATCTGCCAGTACCCCATTTGCAAAAGAGCTTCTTATACTTGCAGACAGTAAAGCTTCTGCCTGCTTCCCTCTCTCCTCTAAATACCAGCTGTATGGTAATGAGCACAAACAGCTGAAAAATACTGCACAGTAACAAAGCTGGTACGAAGCGGGCAGAACAACGCTTCCACTCAATGAAGCAGTTGTAGCATGAATTTAGCAGATTAGCTATTGAACAGGGGTGGGGGGAGGTTTGGAAAAAATGTAAAGGGTCTGCACAGATAGCAAGAAAATGAAAAGAGACCAAAGGGGCACAAGCTAACAAAGAAAAGCCCAAATTCTAAAGTACTTTTGTTGAACTGCATGAACCGATTCTTCAAATTTTCTAAGCCTTATTCCTGGTGTACTAATGATATGCCAAATGCTATTCTGATCATTTGCAAGTTCAGTTAGTTTTTAAAGGAGGCAACTTGTTAATGAAAGTTTTCCATTCATTAACAAATCTCTCCATCGGCTGGGGGTGGGGAGAAATCCTTAAGAACAGGAACGTGCTCTCCTACTTCAGTTTCTGGTACGTTCAGCATGTGTGACCAACAAGCACCATATTATCTATTAACTTTTTGCATAATAGCCCTCTCAGCCTAACCATTCTTGTAAAGCCATTTTTAAAAATGCTGACAACATCCACACTACCCTCCAGACACGGACAAGCCGTCTCAGCAGTGAGCGTAAAAGACACTTGCTTTTAAAAAATTTGGGCATAACTGCATTCAGCTGACGTGCATACAAGGCATGCTCTTGAGTATTTGTTTATGCAAGTAGCTAATTAGATATACAGTGTTTGCATAAAGTCTAAAAATTGCACATGCACTTTTGCACTTGAAATTGCATGCATCTATCTCCTGGCAGATGTGAAAGGCACATGCAGTTTTGATACATAAAGCTGATGTGAAAATATGTGACTTTTTCCTTGTTTGCGATTTCCCAATGACATCTAGTGTTCCTGTTGCTTTTGAATAACTGGAGCCTAATGCTTTCTAAGAAAAACACGTTAAAAGATGGTACACTGACACTGCCCAGACAAGTGCTCTGCCAAAGTTTCATACACAGGGCCTTGTTCATTGGGGTTTTTTAATTCCTAATTTAAAAGCCTTACTGTTTCACTCCCTCAGCATCCTAACATTTCTTTTACTGTGACAAGTAAGACTAGTAAGATATTTTTCAAAAATTCACCTAGTGAGACATACTGAAATAAAAACACTATATTGCTTCTAGAAGTAATGAAGAGTGAAAATCCCTCATCTCAGGGGAAAAAAAATAGGTTTACCTCTATGGTCATCGTAATGCAGCTCCTAAGAAAGTGCAGATAATCTTTTGACCTTTATACATCACAGTTAGAGAGTTAAACAGAACACACATACAAAATTGGCTATGTTACTGGCTTCTTTTCAGTGGTGATCATAGAATAAACAAAAAAAGAGAAAGCAATTTTCTCAGGGCATGAAAGAGCTTGTCACACGGTTATACAATGGCATTCTCAAATGACATTTTTATTGCTTTTGTCTTTCATAACCCTGTAATAGACAGAAGGAAAAAAAAATCACTATTAAAGTTCACTAGGATTCTCTAATTTGAAATTTTAATGTAGGTCAAATCTATTGACCTTACCTTAAAAACATGTACTTTGATCTTTCCTGGAAAATTCTAGCACAAATTTCAAAATATTTCTCGTATTTTAGAGCACCTTAGGGAAACAGTAAATAGTTTCTACATATTTACTATCAGTAGTTAAAATTATCAGTGGTTCCCATAATGTTCTGTACTTAGAAAATATTGTAAGTATCCCTCTTAGGTCTTATTTTTTAACCTGTTCTCTGAGTCATTTAATTTGCGTCAGGATGAAAACTGTTTGCTTTACAACAATAAGTAAATGAAAATATTTTGAGAGGATGTACAACTCTATATAGATGGAAAATTGATCTGACAAAATGACTTTTGTTCTTTCCAGCTCATCAGCACTCCAGGTGGAAGGAATATGATACTACAGAAGTGCTGTATCTAGATGGTATTTGCTGTACTACTAACCCCCAGTTTGCCTTCTTTGTTATCTTCAAAAGAGTCCAAGCTTCTCAATATCATTATTTACCTTTTCAGACCATGGTCCTAATCTACAAGCTGGGGTGCTAAAGCAGAGGCAATGAAAAGGGAAAGCCCTACTTACTGCGGACGATTTAGGCTTGAAAGATGCAAGATTTTTGTGTGTTTACTGTTGTAAGAGAAGACAGCAGTGAACGTTGGCTTTCTTGATGAAACAGTGACATCAAAAATAATCACAGAAAGGTTTGGGTTGGATATGATGACATTTAAAGATCATCTAGTTCCAACCCCCCTGCCATGGGCAGGGCCACTTCCCACCTAGACCAGGTGGCTCAAAGTCCCAATCCAGCCTGGTCAAGAACACTTTCAGGGATGGGGCAGCCACAGCTTCCATGGGCTACCTGCTCCAATGTCTCACAGCCTTCATTATAAAAAATTTCTTCCTTATAGCTGAGGCTTATATCTATAATCACTGTTTCAGACCATAACTCCCAGGATGATGGCCCTTCCATTTGCGATGGTGGTTTAACAAAACACTGACACTCTGCCTGCTTTGGATACCAACTTACTCTACTCGAGAAAAATATATTGGGCATCTCCAGTAGTTCACTTCTGCAGGGTCTCAAACAAGGCATACACCATGGTTGCTACTAAAAAATAAAATGTGCTTCAAATGTACTTTAATATTCAAGGTTTAAAAAGCCAATAAAGTTGTTTTGTCAATACCCTTTATAGTTCAAGCCTAGCTGTACTTGGCCAGCACTTGTCCACAGTCTGCAAGTGCTTCTAGCACATAGAAACCTTTGAACACCAATAGTCTTGAAAAAACACTGAATATTATTTATATTCATGAGTATAATCAGTATTGAGAAGAAAACAGTGACTCATTTTAAACAAGAGCTATCTTAAGGATATAACTAAAGGATATTTCTTTAAAAGAATTAACATACTTCCTTTACAAGTAAAGCACATACACACAACAGATAAAGCAATCATATTTCAAACAGTGATTTCAGAACAGATTGGAAAGATGAAAACCGAGATTTATAGACAGCACTACACTGCCCCTTCACGTCCACTACAGAAACAACACCATAAACTGCAAGATGCAAAAGAATTCACTGAAAATTTAACTATGTTCAACTGCAATTTTCATAATGTTTTACAGTTCACACCCCCTCCTCCCAAAACCATACAGATGATACAGATGAAGGAAGATAATCAGAATAAAATTAAACTTTTACTTTAGTGCTTTAGTGGGAAAAACCACTTTTGGGAGGTTTTGTTGGTGTTTTTTTTTTTTTTTACTTTGATATTCATTGCTAGTCCTTTCTCTTTAAGCCAACTATTACTGTGATTACATAGTGGATTACAATTTAAGAACAAAAAAAAAATCAGTTAAATTTAAGATTTTTCTGGGGAAAAATAAAGTTTTAAATTAATAATGGAAAAATAACTCTTCCATCAACAGCAACTCTTAATGGCATAAGGAATTGTTTATTAGTATCTAAACTATTCCTTCTTCTTATAAAATCCCTTAACTTTTTAAGGAAGTGTCAAGAAGAGTTTTTTCCAAAGAGTAATCTAATAGTACTTATTTTGTCATTGCTTTGTTGACTTAACCTTTTGGTAAAGGCTATACTTTGAGAAAAGTAAAAAAAAAAAAAAAAAAATTAAACATATCAGTACGTATTTACATATTGTGGCCAAGATATTGAGAGTCATGGATTATTTCTAAAAGTCTTGGTAGGACGATAATACACTTTCTCAAGAACACATAACTAGAAGATTTCACAGAAAATGAAGTGGCTGGCATCTTCTTGGTTTGCAAGTAGATACCTAATAACTATATGCACACAGTATTTCACAAGTACATGGCACATCCACACAACTTGAAGACCTTTACTGTGGGGAGGGTGAACTTTATTCATAAATAAATTCAATCTTCTAATGCATAAACCCTCATACCCCCCTCCTCTTTCTTCGCCTTTTCTTCATTACTAATGATGTTAGTTTTGGATAACCTTCTTGCTGGTTTAATCTCATGGTCTTTTCAAAAGTAAGAATCTAAATCAAACACAAAAGTAAAAAATGTATTATAATTTATTTTCTTGGGTGAGTAGATCTGTATTTTCTACCTCTTCAGTGCAGAAAGCATTGTTCAAAACAGCAAAACTTCAAAACAGGACACTAATATTGAGAAATCTTGAGGTGCAGTCTTCATACTATTTTTAAACTACATGAAAGACAACACGACTTTGCAATTCTATCCTGAAGAAAAATAAAGGTATAACATAAAGTATTACTTTTCTGTATGTTCCACATACATGTAGCAAGACAAAAGTATAAGGTATTTTCTGTTTTAATAGCTGCAGCTTGCTTGTAGTTGAAAACAGTAATCAAATAATTAAGAGGAGCAAATCATGATATGAGTAATTTATTACATTAATAAACAAATTTCTTAGGTTTTATTAAAAATAATAGTGTCTGGTTGTGTGTAGGACTATATGTTATCATAAGCATTTCTACCTGCTAGGATAATTCCTTAGCTATTTTAAAGTACTTTTAAGAAACTGATCTTAGTACAAGAGACTACTACAGTAACTTGAGGATTTCCCCAGTATTATGAAATCCCTCTCAAGCCAGGAAAAAGACTTGCAGTTCCTCCTAGCTCTTTCTACAATATGATAAATTGATCTGAAAGACCTGCAAGATGACAAGGCCCTTATTGAATGTCATTACGATCCAAAATTGTATTTTGCATTATGAAAACAAAATGGGGTATACAGCAAGACCACAAAGAAAACCATTATATGGCATAGAGGCAAATACTTTTTTTTTTTTTTAAAAGAAAAACACACCTAGAATGGCAACATTTGCAATTTCTTAAAATTTATGCTCAAAATATTTCATGTACCACAAATGTTCATATGGTACATAAGTATAGAATTAAGTAGCAAATGCGCCTTAGAAGTCTCTTCTGCATATAAAATACCCTAAAGCCATTATCATACCATTACATTGGTATGGTAACTCTATTAGAAGTCATACTTCTATGTGCACTTTATTAAATCTATGGGACATTTTAGATATGCTATAGTTCACAAGAACATCACAAATGTCTCTCTGGGTCAGGCTAAAAATCAGTCCAGCTTATCAGAGTTTAGTGATGATTTAGTTTTCATCATAGACTAAACCCGTGTCTATTAGACATTCACGTCACTTGCACACTAACATAACTTTTTCAAGGAGCAAAGAAAAAATTAAGTCTGGATTATCAACAGTTCTAAAAAAGGGTGCAAAATGGTTCTCTGAATGATTGGAAAATTATGCACTGAGAGACTTCAAACTGCAATACAATTTGCATTTTTCACAATATTGGCAAAAAGGACACTTAAGGACAATTTCCATTTTTTGATATTACAGCACCCCCCTAAATCAGATCAGATCACCTCACTACGAAACTGTTGCAAGAGATAGTTTCTAATAAAAAAGCCTCATCATAAATAATAGCATGCTAAGTATAGCACCCCCCCATTTTCCATAATAAGAAAAATAATATCCAAAGGATTCTCTAGTAGCAATGGGAAAATGAAAATCAAGATTTCTTTTCTGACTACAAGCAAAGAGAAACAAGGGGACTTAAAGGACGAGACACTTGTTTTAATAAATCTTGAAAAACAGTTACTACAGTTATGTCAGTGACAATACTTGCACCATTGTGTATTTTCTTTTCTCCTCTACCCAGTCATATGACTTTTTTTCCAAACCAAAGTATCAATCAACATATTACATGGGTCTTTCCCTTAAAACATGCATCCTGAACTTCGAAGAAGCTGGGACCCAAGTGAAGCACCAAATCCCCTTCAGGGGTTTCTCTTCTATGAAAGAGGTTTCTACTTATAATTTCAACATTGGGTTACTTGAAAGGTTTTTCATTAAGAACAGGGTGTTATATTTCTATCATACGGATGGCACCTGGAGGTTAGAGCTATACAACTACAACTGATTTGGTTTTGACTCTGCAAGACATAAACCAAGATTAAAAAGGGAACGACGGCATAGTTTGGCTGTCCAACACTCGGTGTCAGGTCTTTTTAGGAAATGAATGGATTCATAAACAAGTCATGATATATCCTTCCTCAAGAATATATTCTTGTTCCAGAGACCTCACTGTATAATCTACAGTGTCACCTTTAAAAATGATATAAAGTTCTTTTCAACTGGGACTGCTACCATGGGTGTACTAAAAAAAAATACTTCAATACCTTCTACAACTACAAAATTTTTCTATTTTGCTGACATGGATACACAGAAACAGCCGCATTTTTAGTAATACAGCTCTGGCTGCTTGCTATTATAGCCACTCATTCTCCTATTCTGTCACTTGTCAGTCTCACTTCCTGTATCTCATGCCATTTGTACCCAACAAAGCACAACTGTATCTACACCACAAGCCTGGGACTGGTGGGGCACTGCCTGGCTTTCTCCCCTCTGTGGTAACTATAATAGTGCTAAACCGCCTCTGAATTTGCAGCATCCACCAGAAAAGCAGAAAATGCTATTTCCCTTCAAGCAACCATTGTAAAACCACTAAAGCACTGCTAAGACCACACAAAATGCAGCTTAAGTTCCATCTGTAGATAAACTGAATCTGCCACAATTTTCACTTAATCTACCAAATGCTCCTGACCACTTTTGCTTTTAGGTAAGATTTAGGAGGCTTTGGATTTTTATGAAAATAAACACAGCTGTAAATCAGAGCTCAAACATCCTCATTCATAAATGGAGCAAGCACATTTTGCATTTAAATTCAGTCGTGATTTTTCAACACCTAATGAGTTTTGTATACAAAATAGTGCCATCAAATTCTCTTTTCAGAGAGTTTCCATGCAGCAATGTTTTATCCTCCTGCCTAGATCTTCCGTTACTTCTGTATGGAAAAATGTATTTCTCTAAATCTTCATCCAATGAACTATTTGGACACCATGAGGTAAAGACAGCTTCAGAGGCAAAATTAGAGTTTCAGAAAAAAAAAATATCATATAGCCCAGACAATTCCCCCCCCAAAAATATATATATATAAATCTAGAAATTAAAGATGTGTATAACACACAAAACACATTTATTTCAATTTTCTCCAGTTCCATTAATATACTGAATATTTCTTAACATACTTGTAAACGAACATATACAATTTTACTTAAAACAGGACAGTAAAATCTGAGGAGGATTTCAATTTGAGACCATTTATTAACAAGCAAGCTACACTGATGCAACAACTCAATTTTACATCCACAAAACCAATGCATTCCTGAAGCCTCACTAGTATGGAAACTTGACAGAAAAATAGAAAGTATCATAGGATCTCCAAGGGGTCTGCCTCTCAGTGGAAATTATACAATTCCCAATGGGATTTGAACAGGGTGGAGTTGTTTTATCTACCTTTGGCTTTGTCCTCTAGATCAGGGACTAGTCAGAATAGCACAAGCATCCAGTTCTTCAAACATCTTTTCTATATTGTCTCAGAGACCTCCAACTTTAACTTGTTGCAACCTGAGATGTAGCTGTCACTCAATATTTTTCCCATTTTGGTGTAACAGGAAAGAAACCAGTCCTGCTTTTTCAAGTCAAGCGAGGAAATACGGGGTTCTTGACAGCAGCTGTTTGCAAGTTTGGAGACTATGACAGCAGCCATCCATGAGGTGAAAGAAACGAGGAAAGGAAGGACATATGGCAGAATTACCTAAGTTTCCAGATTTGTTTACAAAGCTACTGCTTACAACTACACTTTTTTGTCTCCTCTCTTCTGTACAAAACAGAAACTGCATACTGAAGGTAAACTGTGAGAATTTTTCATTTCATTAAGACATGAGGGGTGAAGGACTGGAGAAAGAAAAAAAAGTTTCCTTGTTTATATTATATTAAAAAACAATATGCAAGGTTTTTCCATTTAATATTTTTCCTACTGAAAGTTGAGCTTTTTTTTTATACTGAAACAAATCTGATTACTTTAAAGCTAGAATATAAGCTAATATGAAGGGAAAGAAAAACGCAAAAGGAAGAGCTTAGGGTTTGTTGGGTTGGACAACATCAGATTTGCTAATTAGTTGATCTGTGAAAACCCTTAATGATAGTACACCCAAAACAGGCCAGATAAAACCTTTGTGCTTGATACGGTTTCTGGTAAGTCTGCAAGAGATACACATAATCAATGGCAGAGTCTTACAAAGCAGCCCTGCTGCTACTTATTGGCAAGAAGCTAGAAGGAAATCTTAAAACTCTCCCTGAAAGAACAGCATCTATATCTGTGTATGTATTCTGAGGATTGTTATTAAGTAGTATTAGATAACGAGATGCTACAACTCCATAATTCTGAATGGAAGAAGAAAGGAAGCAATTACCTACTATCTTTAATATTGCATGCTACAGCATGAAAATTATACATTGTATTTTAAATATAGACCATAAAGTTCATAAGCACTGTCAAAGGAATTCGGAAGTTCAGGAAGGTTCTTAACATATTTATAAGTAGCAACTGACATTCTTTTAGAAATACAAAGATGGTTGCATATATTAGGTTTTTAGCAGGGCAAGAGCTTTGTGATCCATGTCATTATGTGCTTTGGAATGCCACATCTAGTATCTGGCACTCTGATTCTTCAAAGAAAATATATTTGTATGTCCTCTCTACTGGAACACTGATTTATTGCTCTTTGAGAGAAAATTAAAAAAGCTTATTGATAATGCTGAACTAATTTAAAGAATGGAATGAAATGGTTGGACAATACTCTAATAAAGTACATACAATACAGAGGGGGCGACATTTGGGAAAAAAAAGCCCATTTATTCAATTGCTTTCATTTTGTTGGCTACTTTGCAGCAGTAATTATGTTACCCTGTATTTTCAGTATTTGTTTTAGAAAATGAAATTGGAAACAGCTATAAAAGAATACAGCCCCTTCAAAATCCCAATGTTTGCATTTAATTCCCTTTCTCCACCATCTCCTTGCTCCTTTTCCCCAAATTTGTCTCTTTGTAAGCTAAAAAAAAAACCCAACACAATACTTCCGTTTTTCAACAAGTTAGTCCCAAGACTCCACAGAATATTCATTCCCCGTATGCCCATATACCATGAAAACATGAACTATTTCTCAAACTCCTAGAAAAGAGAGATCAAAGCTTCAAGTTTGTGCCACATTACAAGAATACAGAAAAAATGGATCAAGAACAAAGTGTGTCCTATGTTGCCTCACAGCAAGGAATTTCTTGCATGAAAATGCACAAAGGTGTCCTGACTTCACGGTTCTAAAGACTAAGTAAAAGAGTAGAAGTATAAGATAAAGACAATGCGAAATTAAAAGTAGAGAAACAGTGGTAAATAGTTTAAATTTCATTTAAAACTACTACTTAGTACATTTCTTTATGTAAACACTCAAACTATATTAAAAAAATTTACATATTGGTGTTTATATCATGAAGCTCACACTTATCTTTTCATAGAGAAGACGGAGTTTTTTTTCACCAACACTTTTCATGCTTAAATAGTATAAATCTGAATTACAGAATCTTAGACTCACCAAGAAAATAGGAGGCCTTAGGGTCAGTTACTAAATAACATATCTCAATGTTTATATCAACATACAGACTGACAATGCTAAGAGCAAATGAACACAGATGTCCCTTGAAAGATTAGTTTTACTAGTCTTGCAATACCTAATATGACTGGGTAACTGTCTGAGTAACCTTAGGGGACATAAATTGTCTATTGAAGCCTAAAGAATATGCTGAAAATTTTCAGCAATTATGAATTAATATGGTCTCCCTGTCCACTGCAAGGAGCTGCCAGTGCTACCTGTTTCTATAAATTGGATCCCCCAAAATCAGAAAGGCACTCCAAATTAGTGGAGAGAGGTGCAAGTCACGGTTTTTAATATTCCTGCAACTTTAGCGAGCAGTGAGAATTTTTACCGCAGGTTTCCCACTGTATCAGGAAAAGAGACAAGAGAAAAGTCAGGGTGGGAACTGAGGTTTACGCACCCTCCTCTCCTCACCACCATATTTTCAGGGGTGAATTAATTTTCTGAGTATGTCTTACTTGTCTTCAAGCATTTACTTTTTCCACATACCAGAAAGAATAGGTCCCTTATGATACAATCTCTTCCTAAATTGAGAAAAGTAGGGCTGGACCTGCTAGCTAGACATGGCCATAAGCAGACAACTATGTGGTATTTCTGGACATTTAAAACATTACCTTGTGCGCTCAAATCAAAATGGGCTAGCACTTCAGAACAGGAAACTATTTCCTTTTGACCCTCTCAGAAGTTTGGATGCCTTCCCAGAAATCTCAAGACTGGCACAGGGCTTAGTGCTGTGCCTGCAAGACAGCTGCATCTGGATACAGCCCTTCATGGGAATGTACAGAATCGACCAAGGAAGACAGGTTGAACAGATGTAATAAACTGAGGTGCTGCCAGGTCCAGAAAGTGATCCACATTACTAGGATGCTCCAAAGAAATTTCACTCAGCAAGGCAGCATGATGTGCAGGCCATTTGAAAAGGTACCTTTAGTTATGCCAACAGATCTTATAGAGACCCATGATGGCTCACACAGCTTAGTACCAGGCAGTTCCAGCTGCCACCTCTTCTGGGAGAGAATTGCTACAACTCACTGAAGTTTCCCCCCATGATGACCAAGTTCTTTATGCAATAAGAAAACAGAAGCATAGAAGAAACCAAAAGAAATTTACAGCAAACTAGTTTGACAATTCAATGGAATAATTCCAATTAAGTTGTAACAATTTTTCTTTAACCCATGAGAGGGGAAAGCGTCTTAAAAACATCAACAAACCAACCCTAAAATGAATCTACTTTTGCAATTTTAATCCACATAGTATTGCATACAAATTAGGCACCAGCCAAAATAGCTGCTGTTATTATTCTAAACCATTTTCTTTCTTAAGTGAAGAAATACTGCTATGGACACATGTCCTTAATAAAGCTGGAAATTAATTTCAGCCCTCACATTAATTGCAATTAGTGTCAAATTTTTATAGTGCCAAGTGACCTCAACACATAATGATATTTCAAATATGACGAGAAAACTAACAATTTCTATCAGAAGCAATTTTATACCATTAGATAAATCTCAGTCAGAAATAGCGCAGACATCACAGATCCTGCCATAGGCTAAAGGGATGATGTAGCCTCACTTTCTTTAATTTGTATGATTAGATTTTTGCCACACACAGTATCTATTAGATAATCTTACTTGTTTCTTGCATGAGTGTGAATGGGAACTGCAAATAAGCGGTAAGCTTATGTGTCTAATGCATGAAACAAATAGAAGATTATTATTGTTTAAACTAAATGCGTTCCTCCCAGAAAAGAAAGATGCACAAGCATCTATTCTGGGTGCTATTCAAGAGAAGAGAATTGGTACCAACTGTGAGAGTTTATTATCTGCCTGGAGATAATAAAGCAAGGGTAAGAAGTGGAAATTGATTGACATGTAATATTTAATATGTAATTTATTATACTTAAAACTAAATGCATGTATTTTAAAAATTAATTAATAGATGCTGTTGCCTCTGTATTTTTATATTTCTTCAACCTGATGGCTTATCTGGTTCAATTAGGAAATATCAGACTAGCCAACTACAGATAATTCCTCGTTTCATTAAAGGAGATGAGTGGGCAGGAAGGGCTTCCCAGAACTGCACACAGCATAAGTGGAGAAGCAAAGAACAGGAACACTGTGGGTGTAAAAAGGCAGGAGAGAAACGAAAGATGCTTTAGAAAAGCTATGTGGACAGACTAGGCACTAGACAGTAGAGGACTTGTTTGATAGGTCAGTATCTAGACAGGATTTGGAGAAGGGGAGGCAAAAGAAAGGAAGACTGCAAGGCCACGAAGAAATTCAGGGTAAGAACTCAGTCTGAAATTTCACTGACAACAAACCACAGGAGACATGCAAGACGGAATGTAATAGTGCTGCAAATATGTTAAAATTGCAAACATTCTTGCCAGCTGCTGCCGTTATCATGAGAAGTAATCTCCTGTTAGGGTTTATTAATAGCAACGTGCTTTGGAAGAGACTGCCATTTGTACTTGGGGAACACTATCGCGCAGACTGACTTAGAGCAACAAAATCTTAACTGTTTAAATATAGTAGTAAGTCTACCTAAACACAGGGTAAAGTAGAGGAAAAAAAGGCACTAAAAACATACCACAGCTATCTTTCTAGCACCTACGCTGCTATTCTTTTTCAGTTTTCAGGAAGTAAAACACTGTTGGGAGAGTATCCTTAGAAAGACTCCTGGCCTATGAGCCAAGGAACAACATTCTGTTTCCAGCATCTAACACCACAGTGTGTTTCTATCTTTTGTCTTTGATCTCTACAAGCACTAAGCTCTCCGTGTGGGGGCAATTTTGCATACAGCAAATACACACAACATACAATATGATATGAACTGTAATATCTGTAAATAAAAGTATGCTTTTAACCCATGTTGGTATATGTAAATGGGAGCATCTAAATCACGAGCGAACACCCCACATGATACTATGCAAGAGTAGTATGTTGCAACTAGTTACCTTCACTAAACAATAGCTGCACTATAAGCTGAAATACATGCTGACTACAGAAACTGGAGTCAAATGCAGTTTTAGAAATTCCACAGCAAAGCACAGATACCAAAATATCTGGTCTCAAATTTCCACGTACTTACATATTACAGATTCCTAAAATAAGTCTTTTATCTACCTGAGTCTTCTACATACAAATTGCCTCTTTTTTGCAATTTAGGAATAAAGTTTTATCTACTACCTTGCATATGCAAAGCAATGCAGCATAGACAAGCTTAATAAACTATCTGAAATAGTGAACCATATGAAAAAGAGAGGAAAGATGCATGTTTTACTAATTAGAACACAAAACACTTGCTGTCTTTGTCACACTACCACACCATTCACTGTAAAATAAAAGCATTTCCTTAGCTCACAAGGAAGTCTAATACCATTTACCAAGTGTTATGAATTCCTTTGTACTAAGAATAAAAGAAGTTGGGTTAAGGAAGTATTGCTAAACTCAGATAATCCATAAGAGAAGAACATATATAGAAGAATATATTTAGTCTTTTAGTGTCATTTATGCATTTTAACTCTTCTTTTTTCTTCTCTCTTCCCTTTATCAATCATTTTAGGACCAGTGGATCTTGGGTGGTCTTGCAATATATTAGAATATGATCTACAAGACAATGAAAAACACAGCACACACAACTCTTAAAACATTTTGTCTACTGCAAAATGTTACAGTAGTAGCAAAGTTATTAAGAAAAAGTTATTAAAAGCAGATTTACTCTCTCACCTTCTTGCACAGGATCATACCACATTTTCATATGATATACATAACTAGCACTTCTCTTTCACAAATACGTATATTTGGAGCACATTAATAATGTAGTAGTTTGCAATTACCACTTGAATTTTTAAGAAAGATCATTCCTCTGCTTCATGGATTGTGTATTTCACTATTAAAGTCATATCCATTTGACAGGCAAGTAATAATTGAATTTTTTCTGAGATGTGATCGAACTGCACGTAACTACATGAACAACGTGCAATTGTCTCGATCCTCTTACCAAGAAACCTTGCAATCACCTTGGTTACTCAAAAAATGTTTTAAGGAACACAACAAATCAAAAGTACTGACTTCCTTAACTAGAAATAAATAAAGGGAAAAGTCATGTCAACTCAGTGTTGTTTTGTTGCCTTTTCAAAACAACCAAGTAATGCTATAAAATACTTGAATAGAATTTATAAAGATACCGCTGTTGTCCCTATGCAAAACTACATTTTCAAACAATTTTATCATTAAATGAAGATAAATAAGCATACCAGGAGCTGGAAAGAGTAAAAAGAGGCCCACTTTTAACAGAGGATGAATACCGATGAGAAGCTGTAGGAAGAAAGTAGAATTAACAGGCCAAAACTAGGGAAAGTACAAGCGAGACAGAGCAGAGCCTCAGAGTTTGGAAGAAAAACAACCAAGCTGAGCAGTGAAACTAGGAAGGAGATGGGACCTTTGCTCTGAGGAGTGGAACGATTTAAACTGGCAAAACGATCCTTCCCTGGCAGTAAGGGTTCAGCACATAATGAATGACAACCAGTTGATTGCAGTAAGTGGCAGAGACCCAAAAGCAAGATACTCATGCTACAGTTCTGCTTATGGCTTGCTCTCTGCATCCCATTCTAGTTCAGTTCAAATTCCACTCAGAATCTGGGAACTGTCAGAACAAAGACTGCCAATTGGTTTGCCCTCTTTGTGTTTCTGTATTAAGAGATAGTCGTGGCACAGCAGACCGTTTTTTCCTTAGGATCCTTTCTGCATACCTGTAAAAGCTCTGTTCAGGAAATTAAAACGGCTTCATTTGTTGTAAAAGGACAAAAAGTGTTTACTTAGTGATACAAGGGACAGCAAAAAGAGAAAAAGGAGATTCACGGTTAAGGCAAATAGGTTTCAAAGCGATAAACGATGTATTTAATTACACATTTCAGGAGTTCCCCTCCGGCATGATCAATCAACAGAGAGGCAGCTGGGTCAGTTTATGGCATCAATGCTGACTCCCGTTCCCTTTTTTCTTCTGCTGGACGCTATAACCTGCACAGCTTGAGACGGTAAAACAGAGAGCCTTTACGCAGGTAAAGAGCTTTCACAAAGTAAATCCGGGGAGTTTGAATAGCTCAA
Source organism: Nycticryphes semicollaris (assembly GCA_013400055.1). NCBI lineage: Eukaryota > Metazoa > Chordata > Aves > Charadriiformes > Rostratulidae > Nycticryphes > Nycticryphes semicollaris. The sequence goes on along the minus strand of VXBJ01003363.1, from coordinate 599,466 downwards.
CGTGAATAACAATAAAGGTTTCTAAAGACATCTAAACAACTGGGCACAAAGGGCTAAAATTGCCCAGGCAACCTTCCTTCTGACACCTCCTGAAGGGAAGCGACTGACTGCGGAATCGTCCTAACATGCTTTTAGCATCTGCACCCACGCATCAGTCTCTAACAGACAGCACTGCACGATGCACGGAAATGGAAGTTTTAAATGCATCAAAACCACAAAGGAAAACATTTTAGCCAGCGTTAAATATAAATGAGTTTCCGATTGCTGCTTTTATCTTGGCCAGAAATAGGTAGAACAATTTAAATATAAAAGTGTTTCTCAAAGAGTCAGTATAGTGACAGAGGATCACTAAATATTCTGAAAAAGCAGTCCCTGTGAGTGCTATGACGTGTTGCAGTGGAAGCCTGGAGGGAAAAAACCAAACACCAACCCACCCCAGAAACACCAACCAAACCCCAAGTTGCTAGAAGTTGTTCAAGTATTTTTGACCCAGTACAGGAGGTTGGACTAGACATGCACAGTTCAGCTAGCAATTTTCATTTTCCCAGGGGACGCAGGGAACAGCTGATTGAACAGCAAACTAAGTGCTCCCTCCTACAAATGGCTATCTTAAGCCCAGGGCGTCTGTAACATCCCACAGAAGGGGAGGAGTAGACAGAAGCATACCTCTGCCTGTATCTAGTTCTACAGATCCATAAACACTGACTACATCTGACTGTATCCATGGTTTTGAGGTTTAAAACATCAATTAAAAAAAAAAAAAGATGGGGTTTTGGCAAACCTCTTGTAAACATAGCCTAGGAGACCATGGGACTCTTCAGCTGAGTCAGGTTGAACCAGCCCACCTTGAGTTGACCAGATAATTGAGAATCTATCCACTTCTCTTTCCACTTCTGTGATTGCTATTTTATTCCGTCTCAAGTGCAGTACAGGGTCAACTGGTTTGCAAGCAAAATGAAAGAGATAATTGCAGAAGGAAGACTGAAGAAGATAATTTTTAGACTGCCACACTGAGCAAATAACATACTGCTTTTCTTCAAAGTTACCACCTCTCACAGGAAGAACGTTTATTCCCCTTGTGAGAGGAGATGAAAGGCATGGGAAAAGCAGATTCAGAGTGGAGGCACTGCATATGCTTTAAAAAGGAGAGAAAATAGCTCATTTAATCAAGATGATTTATCTTGTAAAAGGAGTCACCCTCAAAGAAGAGTGTTACACAAGACTTAGTCTTGCTCATTTCTGTAACTTTTCAGTATTCCTTTCCTTCCACTCAAAATCATCTGCCTTTTCAGTTAACATCCCTCTGCCGGACCTCTGAAGTACTTCCATTTCATTCCAAAGATCTTCCAAAACTGAAACACCAAAAATAATAAAAGCAAGAAAGCAAACACTATAAATCATGAAGTTTAACAATGAAAACTAAAACCTTTGTAAGGCTGGCTTTGTTATGAATATTTGGATATCCAGAGCGATGGACACGCTCCATTGAGAGAACAAAGTGCAGGGGACAGGAATGAACTTCCTTTCATGTAGATATCAACTCAGCAGTCCATGGTCTGTACTTCCATTCAGGTGGCAAATTCTAACACAAACAAGGGAATATGAAGTAAAGGCTAAACCACCTTTGACAAAGTTATTTCTGACAGCCACTCAAAGAGGCTTCTTAACACCAGTGGCCACAATGCAAGTTCCTTGCCACAAAGCCCAGAACCAGCAGGTCTCTTGTAGAAGACACAGGTGTGTGGGAGTGCTCCTGGTTGTCCACTGAGAGACTCTTAAGGCTCCCTTATGTTTTAAATTAAAAAAATATACACATATACATATATTTATATATGCATGCACACACATGCCATTTTCACACTTTTTTTTCTTTAGGCTCTTCTGAAAGCTTCTTTGTACCAGATACTGAGAAATTCCATGGGAAAAAAGAAGTAATTTTTTTTTTTTTTTACTTTGTGTTTAAGGGGAAAATAATTTAGTTCTTTTTCATATTGCTCAGGACCCATTCCAAAGTCAGCCGAAATACAGTAGGACAGGAGGATACACCATTTCAGAGAAAGCTAAATAGTTTTTTGTCCACTAAGTAACTTCTTACTGTCATTAATGAAATAATGTGTTGTACTCAAGCAAGAAATACGTTTTGTTGCAGAAAAATTCAGGACTACATTTCCCTGAAAAACTGAACGGATGGTCTACTTAGTTAAATTGCTGGCAAAAGCATTTACATAGATTTGACTGACAATGAAAAGGGTGTTGTGGTTGTTTTAACACAGAAATGAAGCGATAAAGAAACAAGTCCAAATAAGTGAAGTTGTTCATGCAAAAGACAGTAGTATTTCAAATAAATTATTAGCATACCAGTCAACAGAGGAAGGAAAAGGAATTAGTCTCATTCCAAGTGCTCTTCTGTAGTAACAAATGGACTGATACCATATGTAATGAGCAAGACCAGTGGATGCTTCTGTATATAAAAAACACAGGCTAGTATATAAGCCAATTCCTAAATGCCTTATCCTGTGTTCACCTAACTGAAGTACATCCTACAGAGAGAAGCATTTCATCGACAAACTGAATTCATGAATTGTCAAAATCTGGCCAGATACATTTTAAGCACATATAGCAAAACTGCTCTCACAAACCTGTACAGTGTAACAGAATCTTTGGTGTCTCAGAGTATGGGCACTGAAAACGGATACCCTTATTACCTTGACTTTTCTAGCTTGGAATACCATGGGATGCACACTGAAAACCCTGCTTTGCAACAATTCCATGCTACTTTAAACCACTTGAAACGAAGGAATGCTGCCAGTGAACAAGTCACTTAGACAAATGCTCCAGCTTATCAGCACTTCTTAAAAACATATATTCGTGTGATGAAATTTTTATACAGCAACCTCCAAGGCAACAGGTACTAGAATTTTCAGGAAAAAAAAAACAAAGGAAAACTAAAGAGGGAAGAAATCTATTTTCAAAGTACAGCTTTTGAAATAGTAAAGAACTATAATGGTTCAGAAGGAAAAAACACTTCTACTGTTAGTTAAGAACAGAGTAAGGGAAAAATCAAATAGTTAATTAAGAGACCAAATTTTGTCAACTGAAAGTATTTACCATGTCAAGCAAAATACAGCACTTGATTTTGGAACATATACGTGATATACGTGACTGTCTTGTAAGTATGTTCAATGATCAGCTGCCGTTACATCGCACTGAAGAGTTAATGATATCTGATACCTGAAGTGTGTACTAGTTGAAAGGTATTCATTGCTTCTTCACATTATACTGCAAAATGTACTTCAGTCCCAACAAAAGATGTGTTAATAGCTAAAGAGGACCAATGCCATGCCTAAGCTTGATGATCAATGCTTTCTGTGAGTTTTAAAGGAATGCATATGTTTATTGTGTAAGTACAGTACTTCTAGAGCTATGTATTAAAGGTATTCTCAAATGCTACACAAAGAATGTTCAGTAATACTATTTTTAACTGGATTTGATTAGTAGTATTGCAGACAAGTGTTTTAACTACATGAGCAAACTGACAAAATGCATAAGGGCAAACTATTAAGCCCTGTGACCATTTATAGTGCACTTCTTGATAGAAGCCCAATATAACTAATGCAGAGGGTGCAGAAGCTATGAACTGTCAGCTCTCGTAACAAAAGTATTTTTACACCCGAGAATCATAGTATGCATTTTAAAGATGTTTTGCTTGGTTTAATGTACAATTAAGGAGAGGAAGAAATGAGTTCAAGCAAGGAGAAGGTCAATAATCTTTAAGTCAGGTCAGTGTCTGAATGCCCCAATCACACCCTTTCCCGAGAACAGTTGGTATTGACGTATTACCAACTCAATAACCTAGAGGCAAACTGTAGCTAATGTTCTAATGCACATTACGTTTAGGTATGAACATTAAATGCTAAATAAGTCAATGCATTACTTAAGAAAAGCATAATTAACAAAAAAATATTTAAGAGTTGCATATTGGTGAAGACCTTGTGCCAGCACTCATAAAATGCTTTCTAATTCTTACTATGTTTACTTAAATGATAAATCTACATAACAAAAGTATTGATTCTCTCACCTGTTGATATGCAAAATAAAGTGGTTGTTGGTTTGGAGTTTTTTTAATATGCAGAAATGAAAATGTAGATCTACATATGTTAACATGGAAGGAACCCAATATGGTAATCCTTATGAGTTCCATGCAGGCTTTGAGCGCTGCAAGGCATGAGACTAAAGGCGGAGCTCTCATCTGTTCCACTATCAGCAGCCATCATACTGACAATTATTAGTTTCAGAAGACAAGATAAACTTAAATAGATTGATGATATCTTAGCTAGTCAAACATACATTTACAGCATTTCTTAATTTCCACCTTAGTCCTAATGCTAACAGAAAAGTAGGTGCTGAACAGCTACCTAAACCCTCCCACACCTAAACCTCTGAGTCATTAAACTTGCTTGAATGCGGTGTAGGATGGGACAACCAGAATAGACAACGGTCATTTTGGAACAATGCAGAATCTTCAGAGAACTGATTTAGAAGTTTTCTGTTAATGTGAATGGGTGACCACACTTCTAACCGAAAATACACACATAAATCATCAGTATTAAAGTTCCAGTGTAACATATTATTACAGCCACAAAAAGACTTGTGAAATACATCTACTAAACTTTTCTACACTGTATATTATGCATTACCCAAGACAAAGGCACTAAAAGTATCCAGACATTTTCCAAATGCTTATTTTAAAACAAACAGTTCCCAAATCATTAAAAAAGAAAGCATATCTATTTAGAAAGAGGGTTACATTATCACCTTCAATTTCATGAATGTTCCTATGTTCAATGTTGAAACCTAATTTTCCGAGACGCACATGATCTAATATTAAAGTCACGTATATATATGATGTTCTAAATTTTGCATTGCTGCAGGTTGATATTACATTGCTATCTTTCAACACATGCCATATACCTTGTATATGTAAGAAACACTCTCAGACATTCAAAGCAACGTAGTAAGAAGAAATTAAGCTTTCAAGGTTGATCTTGTCAGATATAAGCTTCACCTGATTTCACTAAATTTACTAAAAGAAGTATGTTGACATTCAAGGAAATCCAGCACATTTACAAAAGCCAAGCTAGACACTAAAACTTGCATCAATAAGTGGAAAGAGTATTTATTCGGTAGCAATGGAAAACTCAAAGTAATGTTGGGAAAATTCATTATGAAGAGCGAGTTTATCTATAATTTTACTGAAAAAATGTACCAAAGAATAACGAGGAAGAAAAAAATAATTGCACTTTAAAGAATTTGAGTTCAGCAGTATGCAAACTGAGTAATGAAATGGTAATAAGTGGATTTAAAAATATTCACTTTTTATTTAAAATTGTATATTACGGAGAGAATGGAACTTTTTTTTTTTAAATTCATAAATGTGCTTTATGAGCCACTTTATTCCTATAGTTCCCGAAGCTGTAGCATACGACCCGTGATAGTTTGTCAGGCTAGGATTGTCTATATATAAACTATATCGCAACCTCCACATAGTAACATGCTATTTTTATTTTCTGTAACAGCAAAAATGTTATCTCCGTTACTGTGTTACAAAACGATTAAAATCATATTTTAAGAATCCTTACTAAAAATGTTAAAATATTAAACAACTCTAAATTCTCTGCTTTAATATCCAAAAAGTTGCATGTGCCAATTCAATTCAGAACGGCATTCAATGGATTTTACTCCTATCTACATCACCTAAAAGAGTGAATAAAAGCAAAATACACATTTACGAATGCACCTATTTTGTACAGCATTTGTTTTCAGCTACATGGTTTACAACTACGAAAGAATCTCCCTTTATGTCACGTCCCTTTAAATAAGTAATAGCTAAGACAATATGTATGGATTTTAATTAAAGCACAAGAATTATTGAAAGAAATGATCCAAAGGCTCCTCTGTGGCACCTTGAGAGAACAGATAACGCAGATATTAGTGTTTCCTCATGGAATGAACGTACCATGACAAAGCACAGAGCTACAAACCAAGTGATCAAAATTCAGGTTTTCAAGACTTTTATACTTACCCGCCTACGACAGAAGGGCAGGCCCTGTGCAATGATGCTGATGCTAAATATCTTCATCACGGTTTGGTGGGGTAGAGGTTCTTTGGCACTTTTAAGATCAACAGGAACCAAGCCATGGTTGATGGCTGTCTTCCCAGGTTTGGACATTTTATTGTTCTTACTTTGTCAAGTTACTAATAATGCAAGAACATTGCTAAATACTTTGCTTCTAAAGTTGCATATTTTCTTTTTTTTTTTTTTTTTTCTTTTAAATAGAGACGTTTCAGCCTGGTGATTCAGCTCCCCACAGCCTGCTGCCTTTGTCTCTCAACCTTCTCCTGCCAAGTGTCCTGACCTGTCTGCTGCTCAGTGAAGTGCAAGCTATCCTAGTATAGACAGGAATTAATCTACTAAGGGGCAGGCAGACTGCTCCTGCCAGTCAAACAGCTGGTGGACCTCCCCTGCAATGTCAGAAGAGCCCTTCTCCAAAAAGGGATCCACAGACTGAAAAAGAAGAAGAAAACCATGACTGCCAGGAGTTTTAATAGCCACAGCTGCTTACACCTGAACTCTAGAGAAATAAATTTTAATTTTTTTTTGTTAAATTAGTCAGCATGGTGCTTTCAGAAAGAGAATCCAAGGAAATTATTACCTTCAGACAGTAACAGTGTTACTGCAGGATCAACTCCACTGCTCACTGAGCAGACTTCTTCTGGACTTCCAATAAAATCTGACAGCTAATATCTAAAAAACAAGCTGGACTTTGCTGTTTCTTAACCACTGTCTCCACAAATATAACGTATTCTTAAGTTCAAAAGTTAAAAAAGGAAAAAAATACTGGAAAGAAAAATGGTAGTTTCCTAAAATGAAAATATTGCCTCAAAACTTGCTGTTTTAATGAAACAGGAAGCTATCGTTTTTTTCATCTACATTGTGATTTTCAGCTCCTTCTTCATATCTTTCCTTAGTTATGCACAGGTACCTCAGCCTGCACAACCCCCCCACCTTCCCTCCTTCTGTGGGGGGGAGCAGTATCTGTGGGGCTTGGCTCTAGAGATGCAAGGGTACTGGAACAGTCTTCCCTTTTCTGGTCATCACAGGTTTGGGTACCTGTTTGCTCAGGCCTTTCCATCACACTGATGGAAAGACAAAGGGCTTTCCCCCTGAGAACAGAGTCCTCCAAAGGATGTGTGGGAAGATCTGCCTGCCCTTAGCAACAAACCAGACTGGGGGCCATTTTTCAGGAAAAAAGTTCTTACTCCGCCAAACAAAGCCAGAACAGTGAAGTCTATTACTTGGGATTATCTACAACTGGTTTACTTCTATTTTAAATAATTTCTTCATCAGATCAGCTTTCCTGCAATCCCTTCAGGTTCCCACAATCCTGTTCTGATCCCTATACTTGGTTATGTTTCTTAAAAAAATATATTCAAACTCTGAAAACCTTTTTGAGCAAAACTAAGTAGAAAGATATAAAAGCCCATGAAAATGTCTTATGAAATTGCTGATAAAAGTCACAGAAAGCCATCAAAGCCCTTGTATGAACTGAGTCGGCACAATCCAAAACACAATAGATAAATACCATTAAGAAATCTTACAAGTCCCTTTATGCACAAACCAGCAGAGATAATTAACTGTATAATTATATAAGGGCAAAAGAGAGAGTGTAGTAATGCTTTAATGCTTGAAGCACAACACTAACTTGACAAAAGACAGCATTAAAATATGCCTGGTATTAGCATCTCCACTTAGCCCTTTGTTTCCCCTTCAAAAAGCCAATCTGTAAGCATGTTTCACTCACATGGGTCTCCATGAACAAACATTTGCTTGTTGAATGCTTTTTACAGAAAATAAAACCAACCTACAACAACCCACCACCAAAACCCCACTCTACACCTATTAAAATCCCTAATGTTTCATTGAGTATATGCACATTACAGTAAGATACTTTGTTATAATTGAATGCTTTCTCAGACAAAAAAAAATCTTACTACTTTACAAATGTTGCACATGGAAATGGTATTATAGAATGCTGGGTAACAATGTTTTCATGCAAAGATTTTTTTTCATTCTCTATCATTCCATTCAAATGCCATTCTAAAGCACACTTAGATGCCCATTTTATTCTAAAAGACTCTTTACATTTCCTACTTTATACTTCATCCTATAAACTCCAAAACACATTAGCCTGTACTCAAGAGTGATAGCACCAGATCACAGTTTGCAGCTTTGTTCTGAGTTATTTCATATTTTATATAACAAATACCAGGCCTTCATTTGGCTGGAAGACTTTGGAAAGGTGTCTTGGGATCACAGTTTCACTCAAAGAAGAAAACTTCCCTGCAATACTTCAAAGGGTGAGAAAGAGTAGCCTTTTGTTTCTACTTTGAATAACCAAAGTGAAGAACAGAGACAAACCCCCAAAGAGATTAACTCATCAACTATCCCTATTGATGTATCATTCAAAAATAAGCAACAGGTCAAAGTTTTCCATTTTTGATATAACAGTCATCATCTCAATCATTACAACAAAGTCCAAAGTTTACCAAAATGGATGTATATTAGTACAATTTGAGATTTGAATAGTATGCATGTAATGTGACAAGATCAGATATGGCATTTCATACAAAGCAAACCTCAGATTCTAGTTTAATAAATACTCAATATTTCATTTCATTGCATACTGAGACAGAAATGTCTCTGTGAGCGTGCACTAAGAGAAACTGTTGAAAAACTCAGTTTTAAAAGATTATTTCATTGTGCAATTGCTGAAAGGAAAATCTCACAGTGTGGCTGGGCACTGTTTTACTACCAGCTGTTAGCTGATGTTATAGCCTCATATCTTACCACTAACTCTCCCCACCTACCCTCCTCCCCCATCTCCCATTGTTGGGTTTTTTTAAATATGAGTTCATAACCAAAGTGCAAAATCAGAACATAACTTGGCCCATTTGCACATTTACATACAACTGGGGAGGTAGACAAGACTGAAGTATGGCATTCTCCAAGCACCGCTCCCAGCACAAGTCTTCAGTTGCAGGTTATTCTCACACCTCTGAAAAGACAGAACTCTAATCGTTAGCCCTTTTTTATCTGTGAGTATGTTAGTCTTTCCTCAGGATCTTCCAAACTCTTCTAGAATAATTCCACAGGGACACACCTGTAGCTGAGGTATCATGTTCACGTAAGTGTAGTTCCTTTTCTAAGTGGACAAAGCCAGAACAAAATAAGGCGGGGTTTTTTGTCCCACGTGGAATTACAACGCTAGATTTCACACTTCACCAAAGCAATACGGGAAAACTTCAGTTTTTATCTCTGCCTATTTTTCCTCCCCCTTCTTAATCATCATCTCCCAGAAAAAACACACCAGCCGAAGAGAACTTGTTGGCCCAGTTTTATTTCCATGTATCATCACTTCTTTTTAGCCTTAGATTTCCTACACATTACTGACTATAAGTATTACTGTCTTACAGTAATGTTTAAAAGCCCCAAGCTATGCTGGACAGCTATAAACATTTAATAAGTGAAAGTCCTTAGTCTGAAAATACAACATGGTCTAAATTAAGCAGTAAGAGGGTGTAACAGAAAGACAAAAATGGAGAGGGCTAGCTATCTTAGAAGTGTCAGGAATATATTGCATATACTAGATATCTTATTTTTGTATTTATTACACATATAATTCTAAGTTAAGCTCTAAATATAAAGTTTAAAGAGGCACTCTTTTACTTTTATCTTCAAAAGTATTTTTTATATTTTACAGCGTGAAAACATATATACTTGACAAGCACAAAATATGAAAATTTGAACTTTAATGCTCTGTAACACATTTCTCTGACATCCTGTTTCTAAATGAAGTGGAGCTGATTTCCAGTGATGCTCTTTTTAAGTGCCTGCCTGTCATTTTAATCAGAAGATCATGTTTGAAATCAAATCACTTTATTTAGATGCATATAAGTGCCTGAAAACGTGAATTTGAAAAATACTAGTTTGAGATCATCATGGACTATTAGCTGTAGACTTAGGAATCCAGAAGACTTCTTTTTGGCTGGTCCAGTGAAAAGATGCCTTTGTAAAATGAAAGCATGTAGTAAGCAGCAATAATTTTTATACCTTTAGAGTAACTCAACGTGATACTTTAGCAAAGCTTTTTATCTGTTTACTGGAAAGCAAATTTGATGAAATCAACTTGCTCATTCTGTGGATTTAACTCAGGAAGGCTATGGTTTTAAGGCATGGATCTAAAAATTTATCCCAACAACAAAAACTAGCTTACTCAAACTTTCTAGAATCTTCCCTGGCAATTGAAGAGCTGACAATTGTTTTGCATGTTAACAGTACTGGAAAAAATAAACAAACCCATTACATTTTAATGTGGTGATAGAACACTATAAGACCTAGCGAAACCAAAACAAAGTATTTGAAGGTACAGAAAGATTAACATGCAGAAGGCAGAACCCTGCACAGTTTTTCCACAGTTCTTTACATTGGTGGTGAACAGCTGCCCTCAAACGGATAAAACAGAGCACTGCAACATTTTAAAAGTCACCTTCTCAAAATAATAATAGCAGCATAATAATCTTTTGAATATATTTCATAACATACTTCCTAAATAACATTTTTAGTAAGCTCTGCATGGCTGCAGCATACAGAATGCACTATAATTTACATTATACACAGGCTTATTGATCCCTTCATGTATTCATGGTGGTCCCTGCCCGTGTGTAGAAAGAGCGAGAACCATTTTGTTAGCAAAGCAAGAGAGCCTACACTGTGGTCGCAAGTTTATTTATGGGACGGGTTTCTAATACCAGTATACTAATAGTTCCCAGATGATACATTGCACATTAGACAGCTTTGGACAGGCAAAAAATAGACCATATAGAAAAAAGGCACTGCTGTACAAAACTAAATGAATCTGTACTAGTAGTGCTGCACAGAAAAAAAAAAAAAACTATTGTTCTGAAAAATATACAATACAAAAAGTCTGCATGTGTAAGAAAACATAATGATGCAGATCCCTGAAGAGAATATTGGGAGAATCATTGGAGAGGATCACTTTGATCTTACAAGATCAGAGTTTCCTAAGAAATGTACACTTGAACAGCATACAAAAGGGTCAAAACTACTAGTAAAACATGCCAACTCATGGCTTTCTCTGTAATTCTTGCGGAAAAAACAAGTGTAGTCCTGTTGTATTCACAAGCAACAGAACAAACAAAGCCCGGCTCCAGGTGAGATTCTCATGCCAGTTTGAATTGTGCTTGAATTACACTACAGCATCTCCAAGGCCCTACAGTCCCAAAACGTCAGGGAACCTACATGGAAGAGTCATTCTGAACAGACCAGCCACAGCAAAGCTTTATTTCAGGCTTATGCTTTACTATGAGTTTTGACTAATAAATGGCTTCTACCATATACAGTAAGGAAAAAACGTCAACTGAACCCTGTTTATATGGTCGGAGCAAAACCCAGTTCCACAAGGATTCAATGATGTCTAAACACGTGATGTCACCTCATAGACTTCTTCCTCAGCAGATACATTAATAAGTCTTTCTTTCCTGCCTACTTTCTAGCTACCTTGAAAACCTGTGTAATCTTAATCTCCCTGTCAAATTGGCTGAAAATTAGTCAAGAGATGCATAAATTCTGAAAAAGAAGAAAGACAACCACAGGCAGATGTCTCAACTGCACAAGCTTTGTTTTCTTGGGCAACAAAGCGTAATAACAGTGAAGAAGAATCCAGATTTTTAACAATACTTCCTGGTTATAATTCTTGCTCTGGAATTGTACTGAAGCATGGCCATTAATAACTACTGTGTTGAAAGAGGTTGGCATCCAATATAAAAAAGCTACTTTAAATTTTTTGCCATGAAACGGCAACAAGGAGATACACCTTTTGCAGCTGCTGGTGGAAGATGGTAAAAAATTTTAGTATAGAGACACAGAATGGTTCGGGTTGGAAGGGACCTTAAAGATCATCCAGTTCCAACTCCTCTGCCATGGGCCTCCCACTAGACCAGGTTGGTCAAAGCCCCATCCAACCTGGCCTTGAACTCTTTTGGGGATAGAGCATCCACAACTTCTCTGGGCAACCTGTTCCCAGGTTGGGAACTTCCCTGGGTGTAACTGTTCAACAGGTATGACACTCCTATACTGGAAAATTATAAAGGTTCAAACAAATACAGATAAGTGCAATGGTAAAGCTGCTGTCTGGCAAAACACTTCAACACTCCGCAAGACAGCATTCCCCAGAAATACACTAGGAGAGGCCAAATGAAATAGGAAATCATCAAATATAAATCTACTAGACATTTTTCATGCTTATGTGCATGCTTATATCTGTTTAAGCATCCCAGTATCCAAGTGAGTGCATGGAGATACATAATCCTACCAAATTGGACCTACTGCATTTTTATACTCATATACGGCATTTAACTACACTAGCCTTGCCTGCTGGAGAACCCATGCAATAAATGAGACTAAACCAATAGGAAGGGTTCACCAGCTTCACTGCGACCACCAATGCAAGTAAGTTTAAATGACTGTCAGTAAACAATAGCAGATCTGCATTGGATCTATTTGACCTCACAGGTAATCTTCTTTGGACCTGAAATGACACAAGCAAGTCTGCTGGAGATTCTAGTAACAAAAGAAGAGTAGCACCTCCCCTCCTTGCTCCAGCCATTTTATTCCAAACTCTTCCTTAGACCAGCTGTAGAACTTCTCAGGTTTGTGAGCTCTGCAATGACTCCAGTAAGCAGGATAACTGAAAATCCTCCATTTTGGTTGTTGCTGAGTTATTTATCCACTAGATTAGCAAATGTAAACAGCCCACAAAGCAGCCAGATGCATGAGAAAAATAGCAAAAGGGTTTGGAAGTGGAGGGTAGTCAAGACCTCCATCTTTGAGCAACAATGAGCTTTTAGATCACTTCTCTTTGTCCACGAATTCCTTAGCATGCAATGGTCCTGAAGAGATGACAAAAAATAAAAAGCTTTCTAGGTATCTCAACAAATACAAAATTTAATCTCAAAAGAAAGGGAACATGCAGCTATAGGTGTAGGATCTACGCTGAGGCATGACAGTACTAGTGCAAAAAGGCATTTGACAAGGAGCATTGGCACAAGCTAACTTTTTGTAAGGTCACATTAAGAGTTTATGAAAGAATCATACAGATTGTCTAGTAGACTGCAGGTTAACAAGACTATATGATACCGTCGTTAGTATTGATATTAAATCATTAAAATATATACTTAACCATGCACATTTTTTAAAAATAATTCCTACCATGTTTAGACAACCCTGTAAGTGCATATAATCGTTTGTAACCAGAGGCCTGTATGATTTGGCTTTAATTCAAAAGTCCCCTAACTTTATTTGCTGTACTCTGTGGTCTTATTGTCATTGTCACTTTTTTTTTTTAAAAAAAAAAAAAACCCTATGTTTAAAGCATGTGTCTTTATTTCTTCATTAAACATTTCAGAAAATATTCCAGGTATGTAACAGAAATCCAGCTGCATCATGTTCCATTTCACAAATATTCCAGAAATGTCTGTCCAGTCCTCATTGGCTAGAATATGACTTGTTGGATAAGCAAATTCAACTCTTCAGTCTAGTCAGAGTTGCACCAGCTGTTAAAAAGAATTGCTACAGCTGCTCTGCAGGAATTTATTTGCTGACCACTTATTTATGCTGTTGTTGCACCTTTAAATAAAGCTGAGACAAGAATTAAGAACTACAACAACAGGTAAAGAAGTCATGCAATATTTAACACTGGATTAAAATGCAAGTCAAATTCCCAACTGAGAATAAACCAAGGGAAGGGAAAGCACATGGTTTTTTTAGAAAGACGGCTATTTTTTTAATGAAAAAAGAGGACAGGGAACTGAAAAAATAAGTTTTCCATACAGTAATTCAGCTTTTCTTATTGCTGTATCACTCTTCCATGTAAAATGCAAGACTCCTAATGAAAAATTCTCTTACATGCACACACACACAACATGTACACAAGGCAGTAGCAAAAGATTTAAAACACGATTATCAATTTCTGAGTAGTGTCCAAAAAGCACTGCCAAAAGTTAGGTTTGGACTTAGAATTGTCTTCCTTTCTAAGTATTAAATGGGAAAAGGAACAATCCTCAAAACATCAGAAAGGTGTTTAAAATATTTCTGCCACCTAATGAACCTTACATTTTTTTTCCCTCTGTAGTGAAAAATTGTGTCTAGATATTGTTTATTAAGCATTAAAAAAAATTTCCTCTCATATGAAGCGTGACAACATAGCACTCTTCATATTAGCTGCATTATTTACCATCAAAATAAAAGGTCAAACAATGCAAAGTATTACATTTTGTATCTTTCAAAGAATGTGAATATCAAGGTCTATTTTGACACAAGATTGTGTTTTTCTTACTAGAACTGCAAAATGCACATAAATCTAACAAATGCAACAACTGATTGTTATACTGGCATTCATTTGATAGCACCAAATTAAGCTATATAATCCTTTTCAGCTGGTTAAGAGCATACTGCAAAGGGGTGTGAGGCTATATATAAAGCCCAAAATATGCGAAGTAAAGAATGTCTAAGATGACATGAAAAAAAGCAGGTAGCCTGTGGAAGGGCTGGTATGGCTGTCACCTCGACCTTTTACTTGTCATCTTTACTTTATTTCCACCTTTTTTTTTTTATTTTTAAAGGAAGGGGAAGCCTTCCCTTTTATTTAACCAACATTGGCTTCCTCCGATTTGTTCAAATATCAGTTATTATATAAAACGCTTATAAGTGTTTAATAGAAATTTACTTTTTGCATGTGGACAACCAAATCCAGCTTTGAGTTTACCGTCCTATACTCAAACCCTAGCAGCAAAGAAGGGCAGTGCAGCAGTACCAAATCTGACTGGCACAGCGTCGGAAAGGTTTCAACAGCCTGTCCTCCAAAACAGATAAACACGCCTGCAGGCAAACACACATGTAGCATACTTGCTGTAGGACATGTAATACATGTAATACACCAAGGCCAAAAATTGTGCAGATGGGCAAATGCTTCAGGGTAACAACTGAAAGTGTCCTTGCTTTGGATGAAGTCCAGCTTAAAGAGAACGAACAACATTATTACATTTGGCAAGAACAAGAGATCCATAATGGCATGAAGTTAAGTCTCATTTCTTCCATTTAGGTGTGTCACTTCCAGTTTCTTGATTTCATTATTTATTCTTTTTAATTAAGTGAATTGTTTTCTCTGTGCTTTAGAAAAATGTGACCAAGGATGAACTGAAGGATTTATGACATCGGCAAAATGAGTGTTTATTATTGTGGGGTTTTAATGTGTTTTTTTTTAGTACTCAATGTATTTGGGTCAAAAATGATCACGATAGCTGCCATCCTTAAGGGACACTCCACAATTTGAAAACGTAGGGGCACCTGGCCACTTCCAAACACAGAAAAACAGTGGCTGGATGACATAAGAATAAGAATGTGATTTGCACTTACAGGAAATGTTGCTCATACTTTACTTGAAAGTAGTAATGACTTCTGATGATAAGATGGAATTTATTCCTGTTGGCAATCTGTGGTGGTGGCTGGTGCATTTTCCACTTTTACAAGGGCACCAGGGATTGAACAAATGTATTAACATTTA
Organism: Nycticryphes semicollaris; assembly: GCA_013400055.1. Taxonomy (NCBI): domain Eukaryota; kingdom Metazoa; phylum Chordata; class Aves; order Charadriiformes; family Rostratulidae; genus Nycticryphes; species Nycticryphes semicollaris. Next base: position 583,765 of record VXBJ01003363.1, on the reverse strand, counting down.
AGAAGCATTAACAGAGTAATATTTCATGACACAGGTGAAAAACTTAGCCACTGTCTCCAAAGAACAAATTACACTGAATATTACTAAAATTATCTATTTGCTCTTTTCATATTATGCAATATACAGTCAGGTATTAAAGTCAGGAGAAAGCATCAACTTTTAGTAAGAACAAACATAAAAAGAAGTAAGATTCTGTAAGTTAGTAGTTGTTTGGACCAGCTTGACTTAGGACAGAAATTTCTGTAGTTCTTTAGTAATCAAGTCCTTCTGAGATCCTCTCCCTTTTCCCAATTCTTGTTACAAACTAAAGAAACAAAATTTAGAATTAGCAAGAAGAGGAGAACGGAGAAATAAGAGAAGAATGAACACAAGAAATGCCCAACAGCGGTGCCTTCCACTTGTATTTCAGTGCTTATTATTATGTAGATACCCATCTATCCACAAAAACCTTTCAAATTTCAGTATCAATTAACTATATATAACACTATATCATAAGTTGCACTATACCGAGTCAATGCACACAAAGTTTTATAGAGGGGTTGGTTTGTTGTTTTTTTTTTTTTTTTTTGTTTTTTGGTTGGTTTTTTTTTTTGTTTTTTTTTTTTTTTTAACATAAAGCACGTTTTACTGTAGTTTTGTGAAGTCTTGAACTTGTTTGGCCAGGAGAGAATAGGCAGAAATCAAATCCACACAATGGACAATAAGGAAGAAGACGGTTGCAAGAAAGAGAACAGTTTATAGAAACATTGGTTCTAGGTTTTATATGATTTTTCCTAATAAAAATTTATCCAATAAAGGAAACTCTGAAGCATTCAGATGCAACCTAACCAAAACATAACAGCAGATTAAAAAATCTACACAAAACGCATGTTACATCACTGCTACATAAGCATAGCTTCATGTACAGATCAGACACCATATACTACCAAAGAAAAATGGTTCATGTGTCAAAAATCATCCTTTGTCAATAGATGTTAGATGCTGGCTGTTCAAACATTCTGAGACACCCTGGAAATTTTGGTTTTAAGCATTCTGCTGGTTCAGAAATGATTAAACTAGCCTAGAAATTGACATTGTCTATTTTTCCTCCTTATACTCAAGAATTTGTAAAGATATGTAAATTACTTTACTCTGCACAGTTGGCTGAATAGCAACATGTTCTGCAGATAATGAAAAAAGTCTCCTACAGAAGTAAAGGACATACTGCTGTTTTGCAGATTACAGGGAGTGAGAAATGCATCAGGAAAAAGTGTTAGTCCCACAGCAGCTGTTAAACATCATTCTGGACCTCAGATCACCTTCTGGCCCTCTGGCTCTCTAAACTATCTTCAGATCTCATAATTTTATAAGTATAAAACAACAGTGAATACAAGAAATTTACTGATGATAACTTGTATTTTTAAACATAAACCTCAAACTCATAGCCAAAAGAGTATTTGACACCTTCCATTTGTGAAGAAGGGGTATCAACAAAACGAAAAACCAACTCACCAGCACAAGTTTTGCTTTCTTCACACTTCAATTCACCATTTATATCAAGTTTCATAACCAGCAATATCAACTGAAGTTAAGCCCTAAAAGGTGAAGCAGCTTAAAATTGACAGAGCAACAGCATCCAATGATAAAATGCTCAGTAAATACATCTGTATCACTACAGGCTGGAGATTTTTGGGCAGGCAACAGCACCTGCCACATAGTCAAGAAGAACATAAGGAACAAATGGCATATCTAAGTGAGGCAGAGGTCCCAAGCATTGGGACAAACTAGGTAACCCAACAGACTAAGCAGACTGAAAGTATTCTCAAGCACATTTTCATGATTTCTCCTTCATGTTGTTGTTGCCATGTAACTGGTGAGTGCCTAACTAATACTAATTTCAAAGCCTATGAAAAATTGTTTGACTACAAGACACTGCCTCAAGTAGCTATCCCAGATTTATCAATTTAAGTTATTCTACACAAAGTAAAATACAGTAATTTGATTATGCGGGCAAGTTCCTTTACAATATTTACCTTTAAGGAGCTCTGAATGGGTCAAGCAACTTAAAAGGCGATGCAAGTCAATACAACTTTGGGGCAATGCATGAATCCTGAGCAAGTCAAAATCAACAGGATGTTTCACCTCCCCCTGCGAAAGGTGGCTGCCATCTTTTCTGCTTTAGGAAACTGGTGGAAATACGCCTCTGAACAACCAGTCAACATGGTGACAGAACAACTACAAGCATGTTCAGGAGAAACTACTGGATGTGTCTGGTAAGAACCACTAGGAAATAGGGAAGGTATACACTTTGAGCCCCAGGCTTCACCACAAAGAATGTGCACATGTACATTATCGGATACCTGTACAGACAAATCTGGCACAATCAAAAGCTCTGTAAGCTTATTTTCCAGTGTGGCTAGTTGAGGTAAATCCCTTGACTGGAGTTGAAAGACTGATCTCAATTATTGGCACAGAAGTAGAAAATTGCTTCTGCCTTACTTGGCTTGGTCTTTAGTCTAGTAAGCAATCCCAGTAACGGAAAACTAAATGAGGAACTAAATTAGCACTCTCCATTTCCACATCAGAAAACATGCATCTTCTGTAATGNACTGTCAGCAACAATGTTTTCCGTTAAACTACTTTTCTCCCTTCCCAGGCACTGCGATTCTTGACTTTTCTTTCTATACATGATTACTTACTTCACAATACATTAGCACTGTCATTTAATTCTGTAGTAATATTTCTAAAAATCATACTGAAAAGAGGTAAGACACCATTCATTAAGGGAAAGAAAAAACAGAAGTTATTACAGAGGAAATTCTGTCCTTTGACTGCAAGGGACAGTTTAACGTTAACAGTTAAAATTAATTACTAGGTATTTCAAGAACTTTGCATGAGAAAGCTGAACTAGATAGCCAAGTTCATAGATGAGCCACAAACTGTATCAGGGATAACGCCATTACTATAAGCAGAGTCCATATATCAATTAGTAAGCTTCATGATCTGCTTACAGAATAGGGAAAATCAGCAGAGCAGCAATTATTTAACACCAGTTTTACCTGCAAATGAAAGTGCAGGAGCAGTTCCTACTTACAAAAAAAGGCAAAAGCACAGCTAAACTTCTGCAAGCCTTGGCAGCAAATAAAGCCATTACTTAACATAGTCAAGTAAAAGCAGAGCAAGTGAAATGTACTTATCAAAAGTGTTGGTATTTGTAGTAAAGAAGGGTGCTGCAGGTTAGTACAGATGGGGAAGAACCTTGCTATCTACAGAGAAACTGAGAATCTGCATTCCTTCCATGGATGCTTTAAGATTTAACTACATCTTAATGGCAGTTGCATAACCTTTCCAAATGATCCTGCATGCTTGGAATCATTAGCAACTAAACTGTGCAGTCTATAAACAAGACAGAAGTCAAAGGTTAAAAGTACTGATTGATATTAATCTCATAATATGAATATTTCTAGTGTTACTGCCATCCAACACAAAAATAAGGCTGAGTAAGAAAAGAGTAAAAAAAAATAAAATTAAAGCTGTCAATCTTGCTGCAAAATAACTAGACTATCACAGTAATGCACAAGTAATTCTGAGTGGCTGTTGTAAAGATCATTTATTGCTTATCCTAAGTAAATTACCTATTCAACTCATTGTATTTTAGTGCTGCATTTCAGAATAACCAAGGGAGGAGAAAATTTCCCAGTTCACAAGCTTTTAAAGAGTGATGTGAAAAGAAACTTTAATTAAAAAGAATCATCCCAGGGAGAAGCAAAAGGAAAAAAAATTATTATTGCCAATGTATTTTAATATGATTTTTTTTTTTTTTTACAATCAGAGCAATTTTCTTAACATGTAGCCTTTTTGGCACAGCTTTAGCAGAATTATTACTTAGTTTGAAAACTCCTTAAAGCATTAACTGCTAGGCAACTCAGGAAATGAAAGGCATGAAGACTCTACATGCCCTAATGTGTGATTCCTGCGAAAAATAAAGGTGACACAAACACCTCTTTTTGTTGCATAAAGTTTTTCTCTTTCCTCTGTGAACTCAGAGCAGAGAACTATACATTGCCTTCTTATCACACAAGCCATCTGAACATGTTTAATACCTATTTTTAAAGAAATAGTCCTACATTGTATCATATAGTGGAACCAGATATCTGCACACGTTAAAAATATTGAGTCCTTCTGTTCCAGTTCTATTTATCCATAGACTTGGAAAATATGCTTCAAGGTTTTAGTTGTACGAGCAGGAAAAACCTCTGCAAAGGAACGTTTCAAAAGTCTCTGTAGGGCTGGAGCAGAGCAATAGCAGCCCCCTCTGCTGCTCAGAACAGGAAATAAATATTAACATACACTTACAAAAACACCACCCTGCCTACAGACAATATTCCAGCCTTCTCTCAATTACGTGCACTGCCTGTACACAAACTAAAAAATTACTTCCAGGGATCAATGTTTCTCTAATCTTCCTTTACTTCCCCCTATTCCTATGTCTATCTAAAATGTCTATTAACATTCTGACAGTAACTGCAGACTTTCACCCAGGAGTTCCTTTTCACTTCACATATGTGCAAACTGCCCAATGCAATTTTAAGTTTTCTATGGTTTTAAAAAATAATGCTATCCTATAAAGCCAAAAATCATTAAATCCTTTATGCCCTTGTGGCTCTATATACTAGCTTGGACCAAGCACTTCACAGTAAAAAAAAAAATCTGGCCCAGTCTGCACTATTTGAGAGCTCAAAGTTATATATGTGAGAGTGGCTTTAGATTTTCTTCAGAACTTGAGATGGGTACTTAAATTCCAAGGGACAGGTCTTTCTTCCTGTGGTACATCCTGTCCTAGCTCCACTGAAGTCAACACAACTTATTTGTTCTGTCGCTGCTCCCTCCAGGGTCAATGAACAACCAAGAAAAGGCACTCTTGAAACAGCACCATTACTTACACGTGTCAGCCCAGTGACTTACAGCCAAACAGGCTGTACCTGGAATCAGAGGATGCTACAATCAAAGTAAACCATTTTTACAAGGAAATTAAGCTGCTTCTCAGCTTTTACCATTGTTATATGTAATATATATTATATATGAAAAGCATCTATTAAAAAAACCCCATCTTGCTACATTTAGTAATGAAGCAAATGCTGAAGGGGTATCAAAGTGTTTTTTGCAGTTGTAGATCCAACTACACAAGAAATTTCCATCTTTTAGTTATTCAGTATTCTGGTTCTTAGCAAGCTCTGGTTATCCAACATGCAATCACCATCACAGCCCACCATCGTAACAAGAACAAAAAATTGAAAAATATGCCCAGTGGATGGTGTTCTCATTATCTACATTTAAGAGACCTTTCAGGAGCGAACTTGATTGCTTTATCTATTTGAGGGGAGAAAACCCTGCCTGTTAAACAGCTCCTCAGTACAACAGGAAAATAATAAATTGTAACGGTCAAAAAAAAGACATATAACAGGAAGAAGGTAGAGTAAAGGTAAAGAAGTTTAAACACTGATGATAACAAAGTATTAACCTAGGTTTGAGACAGATTTGCCTACTGGACTGTTTCCCATTTTCAAACAGCGAAATTTTCTAAAAATATGCTATAGCTTATGCAAAAGTCAATACAAAGCGGCCTAACATTTTACGCAGGAAATTGTATCAGGTAACCACAAGGATTCTTCCTGATTTCTGAATGTTGCTGGTGAACGCAATGAAGACTCTCTTGAATCGCTGGCCTTCTCATTTCAAGTGCAGATGCCCTTTAGCTGTAATGTTTTCACAACATTATGGCAACAATTATCTCAGTTATTTTCACAGAGCAGTAGTATGAGGCAAGTATTTATATACAATTTTATATATATATTATATAAACATTAGCCAAAACCTTGAAAAAAAATATATAGAATACAGCAAGTGGAAATCCAGGTGACAGGCGGCAAATGCAAGCAGGATACACTGTGGTGTTACACGGGAACCTTGCCATTTCCTTCCTTAACTGCACAGCATCCCGCAGGCCAATAATCAAAAAACCAAAACGTCAGATTAGAAAGAGACTTGGAACAGTTTATGAGGAAAGGAATAAAAAGGTAGGACAAAGAGATAACTCAAAGTTGAGATGAGTTGCACAACACCTAGAGCAGTAGCAGCTGCTGTTTTATTCAGTCTCACTATTACCTCTTGCTATTTGGTACTGATGAAATCCGTGTGTTGCCAATGTTGCTATACACAACCAGACCAAAGTAGCAACAGTGCTGGATCAGGAAGGTACGCTTCTGAGGCACCAGGCACAAACACACAGAGTAAGTAGCAGATTCAGCCATCGCAGATGACGCTGGTGGTGCAAAGCAAGTTTCACAGAAGTACAGCATATAGCAAGGGATCAACTAATTCAGTCACAGTTACGAGGCTGTACTAGACTACAAATGCTGAGAAGCATATCTAAAAAGCTAAAATCAGTCTATCAGGTTCAGGTCTCCTGTGATGAATCTGTCTTCAACAGGTAGAACCAGAAATAACTCCTGAATACAGCTGATGAGTCAACAAACACTCTTTTTTCTTATCAAAAGGAGTATACTAGTTAGCCATGTTTATATTTACTCTAGGAGTTTATTCATGCTCCAGCAGAACTATATTTCCACAACATTTCTTAACACAGAATGTGTTCTTATGGTTAAATGTGGGTTTATTAATGAATGTGTGACATTAATATTGCATTATGCCAGTCTTACGGTATAACCATAACCTACAGCAGTGCCAGCTCCAGCAACTTTAAAACCTGTGCTGATCCTTCAGCTACCTAAAATAGAGTTGCACCATGAATCAAGAACAATTTTGAAGTAAGGTTCGCTACCTGGCTCCCCAACAGTTCTTGCAGGAGCAGAACCTGGAGACAGAGCAGAGATGACAATAGCAGGCACTGCACAGAAACACTATGCAAAGCAACTACCAGACCACAGAGAAATGGTGCATCTATACAAAAAAATCTTTCAGATAGCTTCCTTCAGGCTAAACCAGCTTGTTTCAATTTATGTCAAATATGCTTAAAAAAAAGAAAGAAAAAAACCTTGCCTTTACTATGGGAGATGATAAAAAAACCCCACCACCACTGACAACCATGCTCTGCTCTATATACAATTTGACTATGATTATTTACAAGGCACTTCAAAAAGTTTCCAATTCAGAAACTTAAAAATATATTTTTGTGTGTAAGCATTTCCTACATTAAATATCAAGCTCCTACTTGATGCAAGTTGCTATACAATACTCATTAAGTCATACTAAATCTGTGAACACCAAAGCATGAAAATAAAAACAAGCATTTTATTTGTAAGAAGCCCCTTGAAAGACATGAAATACGGCAGTATTTCACTCCAAAAGAAAGAAGTACTTCAAAGTATTCCAGTAGTTTGAACAGTAGAAATATCAATAGAAAATTATTTAATTTACCAAAAATTCATGTGAAAACATGATTTTTTCAAAAATCAAAGATGTTACCTGAGATACCTTAAACACACAGATTAATGGCATACTAATTGCTATTACCTGAAACAATTGCCACAGCTTCCAGGAGCAAATGTTCATCCTATTTACCCATTCTAGTGCATCTTCAAGACTGATTCTCCATCTCTCTATACATTTATGTTCATACTCAAACACATAGGGAAGCCTGTTAACTTATGTTAATTGATTTTTTGTGGTTTTGTTTTACATCAGGGTTTTTTTTTTTCTTTTGAAGTAGATGGTAAAAATTTGAGGGTTTTCTGTCATTTTTTTTTTTTTTTAAAGGCTAGGGGTTCTTTTACCAGTTAATCATCAAGAAAGACAAATTGCTACATATGATTAGGAATAGCATTCTTCCACAAGAACGCTTGCCAGCTCCTCTTTTGTATTAGTATCACCACTTCCATTATTCTTTCGCTTTCTGCTACTCGTATGAGTTAGAATTCATGCTTCCTGAAGAAGTTGGAAAATAAAATATGGTGAACTGCCAACATACGCTAGAACCAATAATCCAAAATATTTTTTTGGTATATCTAAAATGTTAGATCATAAGTAGCAATAAAAATACAATTATTTATTTCCAAATCAGAAGTTTTCAACAATCATTGCACACAATTTACAAGGCACTCACAAGCAGAATACTATATGACATTATGTAATGACTTTGTAACTGATTGACTGGTTAACACATTATGGTTTTTTAGGTGTATTTTGTCAATGAACTTGCTATAGCCTGGCCAGAAGGAAAAACTTACTGTTTCTGTAATATTCCACCCTATTTTTTCATTAAAATGTTTTCATCTAAATTACACTGATATGCTGAGAGAACACCACATATATACATTTGCTTACCTTCCTTCTTGCCTTCTTTGAAGAGGAAAATATCGGAAATAATGCTGAGAGGGTCTCATTAAATGTATGAGTTATCACGTAAAAATACTTACAGAGAAACAACTTGATCTTTTGAACATAATCATCAGACTTCTATTCCTTGACATATATAGGAGTATTTGTTCACGTCAAATGCATGCAAATAATTTGATTGTTAACAGTTGAAACAGTATAGTTTGTGGACTGTACACAATCTTCATAATGAGCTCTTTAGGAAGTAAAATCTTTGCTTCATCATAGCACTTTAGTTTAAGTTAAACATGCAAATTATTTTCCGAAATCCAGAGTTAATAAGGATTAAGAACACAAAAACATGTAGTTTCTCACCTTTGTCTTTATGTAGAATGGTGATGACTGGTGAATGGGCAAGTCCATGAGGCTATTGGAATTTGTGACACTGTTACTGTTAGCATGTTCATCTTCTCTACTGCTGTCATCAGACTGATCGAAATCATCACTCTCCTGGTCCATTTCCTCCTCCTCTTCCACCTCCTCCTCTTGATCACCAGTATGTTCATCATCATCTTCTTCTTGGTTACAAGTGGATTCTTCATCCACTGTAATAAGTCTATTGTTATTTTCTTCTAACTGTTCCTGCTGAGACTCATGCCTGTCATCAAACCCAGGTTCTTCTCCTATCTCCCCGTTCCTCCCAATATGCTGCTCCTCTTGTTGTCGTCTTTGCTGCTGCTCCTCCTCTTCTACGACCCGATTCATCTGCTCCTCATCTACTTGGCTTGAGGAAGCATTACCTCGAAGAGATCCCCCAGTTCGTCGCCTCTTGCTGCCCACAGAGAGCAGTTCCTGATTCATTTCCAAAAGCCAGCTTGCTACTTCTTGGACCTTGGCTAGGCTATCTGAAGATGCAAATGCTTTCACATTCTAAGGAGACAAAAAAAGAAAAAGTGGGAAATTACAAAAGTTATGTTTTTAATCCTTTATTTAATCAAAAATTTATTTCATTGTATTACTCCTGACAACTTCAAATTCTGAGGAACAATGAATAATTTCTACTTGACATACAACAGAAGAAGAACAAACAGACCACAGAGAACTTTGTAGCAAGAGAGTTAATTCTTCTATGAAATAGTCTGATCACCATCTCCATAAGCACCGGATTCTGCAAAATTCAGAAGAACTACTTGCCCTCCTAGAGGACTCAGAAGAACTATTAGCACTCAGGTTAACAGAAGATCCAAGCACATGATATTACTTGCTGGACAAAGGTCATTTTCAAATAGCATTTTATTTTCCCTCTCACTTGATTATAGGCTTTATATACGACTCGCAAATGATGACTTGCTTTTGGCCTTCTGCCTTAAGAGCAGGCACATTTTCAGGTATAATTGAAAGTTTCATTTCTTGTTACTATGATTTTCTTTTAGACAAATGAAAAGAGAACACCCCATAAAGAATATAGTCTTACCATTTCCAAGTATTAAATTGGCCACAGAGATGCCCATTGGTCAAAAGTTGACATCACTAGGCAGCCCATGCAGCCCAGAAATGGCACATACCTTGCCTGTTAGCAGTAAAAGTTCTCCAAAAACTCTAAGCAGCTACAAGAATTGTTAAATGAGAAGTTTAAAAATTGCCAATTTAGGTGCATATTAATAGAAATTGAAAACTACTAGTCCAATTTCTAAATTATCCACACATTTGGCTACACATGTGTGTGCAAGCAACATACAAAACCAAAGAAATATAACAGAGTCTAGCTAGATCCTAAATTTGGTATCAGATTTCCAGCTATACAACCTTTCAGGTTGACACACTGTGGCTCCAGTTCCCCTAGCATCCAGGGATGTGATGAGTAGGTGAAGTAAGACAAGAACTCAACAAGTACTAGATTCACAGATTGCACGTGAAAATGTGTACAAAGAGAAAATAACTAGCTTTTTCATCACGTATAGAACCACTGTCCTCGGGTGTCCATAGACCACACCACACACTCAGCAAGCTACACTGCAAGAGATTCAGAAAGCACAAGAACGCCATAGTGGAAGGCAGCACAACCTCTCAGTAGGAGTAGCAGTAGTGAAGGATATAAGTTTCCATAAATACTTCAGTACAAGAAGATATTATCCTAACCTCCCCTATCTGATATCCTCTCTACCTTATATTTTTAGAAAGCCCTCTATCTCATAGTTAAAACAAAACAAAAATCTAGAGCCTTGAATAATGGAGATGCGGAACAGATAAACCCCAACTTTGCTCCATGAGATTTGTAAAAACATTCAACTAAACAGTGAGGAGAGAACAAAGTACCAGAAACTATAGTTCTAAAATAATTTTCATTATGTTGTACCATAAAAGCCACAGAAACACATTTACAGATGTTTCTCAAATCTTGCACTGAGAAGGGTTCATCAATGGGATTCTGCACACTTGCCCCTCTTCCTCAGGGATACATTACTTACATCCCAAAGATGTGGTTCTCAAGTTTCCACATCTCTACCCAGATGACAATTGCCCCCAAATAAAACCTTATGAGCTGAAAAGATGAAATATATATTCCAAAGAAGCATCAACTTAGCAAGCAATTAGCTCCAATCAGTGAATGAGAAGCTAATCCTAAAAGACAATTAAGCTCCACACATCAAGGCAAGGAGACGATGGAAGCAAGCAGAGACCATGCTGACTTCTGCTTTCACCAGTGGAAAACAAAGCATTAGGGCACTGCGATGCACATGACACAAACCAGAGCTAACAGCTCCAACTTGGAGTACAAGGGGCATTAAAAGCAAGTGTTTTTAATTTTCTATATACAGTAAGTAGCACTTGAGAAAGAGTACACTCATTGTGGCATCCAAGAGAAATGTTTTTACTTAACATTTTTCCCCAAAGCCTGGAAACTTTAGCATATTGGAGTGATGTTTAATAACTCCCTTTCATCAAATGTCAAATTTGGTTGCAGATATAATCTGAGATCAGTACAACCTATTTATCAGGCTGCTAAACAGTTTGGGCATTATGAACATGACAATGCTGCATTTTATTTTCTCCTGAAAAGGGAAAAGATTTGGATTTTTTTAAGCATTAAACCATGTAAATATCAGTGACCAGGGAAAAATAAGACCAAACTTAATATCTTCACGATCTAGCAATTTTAGCTTCCACCACAAATGATTGAAGCTTAAAAGTTTAAGTCATATTTATTCAGTACCAACAACATTATTTCAAATAAATGCATCAATTATTGGTTTAGGTCTTACTTGGCAAAACAGCAAATGTTCAATTTGTATCTATAACTTAATACATACTTTCAATTTGTATCTATAAGTAACAAACATGAAAGGTCAGCATGCAAATACTTAAGTAATAAAATGCACTATTCTGATAAATGCTTAAGTCACAGAAGTAACACTATTGTTACTGTTAATATACCCAGATAAAATTCCAGTCCATTAAAAAAATGCATTTTAAATTATTCATAATTTTTGTAGTGACCATCAACTCAAAATTAACTCCAGTCATAAGTGATTTCAGTTGTACTCTATATTTGCACAAATAAATTTGTTTTTGTCCAGAAGCCTGCAAAATGCATTATCAAAATTTAATTACAAGCAGTGCTACATCAGAAATCATCAATATGCAAAGAGGTGATGCATTTGCTAAAGAACAGATGGATGTACATTATCTGAGATTTGAAACATTAAAGCTGCCTTCTGTCACATAAGTGCTTTCAGAATTAACTACTGTCAGCTAATACACAAGATACAATCATTTCCATATATGAGATGGATAAGGAGTAAGACAGGACTATTATTTTGCAGGAAGAAGTGTATTTACAGATCAACTACCAGAGAACTAAAGTGCTGTGTTTTCAGCTAGTACAGTGCTTCCTTTATTTATACTCTAAGAGCCAAAAATTACTCAAATCAGCTGAACCCCCATAGATCCACAGCAGAAAGCTGCAGCTTTCCTACCCACTTCAGACTACAGAGATATTTTTTTTTATTTCTTTTTTTTTCAGATAGACACCAAAACGTGGCAGTGCAGTGAAAACACTTCTCATAAACGTGAAAAACCCATTAAACTTGGTCAACAAGTCCTATTTGGCAACTCCCAGTAAGCGTCGTAACAATTGCAGCTGGTCCTATGGAAGAGCAAAATACAAGGAATCCCTAAGGAAAATGGAAGTCCCTGGACTGATCCAACTGTAAATTCAGAGTTGAAGAACGCACCCTCAATCTATATTGAAGATCAAATACTGCTTAAGCAGAATTCTTCAGCTTTATCCATTAAATTTGCACAGGAGATAGATGACAAAAATAACCCAGGCTACAGTTGCTTAAAAGCACCTGTAAGAAATGCCAAGCAACACTGGGAAGCTATGGAGAAAACTCGTCAGGTTTATCTACTGCAACAGGTTGTACTCTGTCCTGAGAGAGGACAACCACTTCACTTCTTGCTTTACTACCGAAATATCCCTTTAGTAGATACAGAAGTTGTTAGATGGCTTTGTAGGTTAAAAATGTTTAACTCTTGGAAAAATCAGAGATATCCATCAGTACTACTGGTTTTTATTATCCCCTTTTTATCACTTGAAAATTAAAGAAAATAAAAAGGAAATTGAGGTGACTAAGGAACAGTAGGAGTGGAGGGAGGGTTCTTGTTCTTTTAAAAAGTATAACAGAACTTGAGAAGGTTTTAAAGAATTACCTTTGAAATTAGAGAGACTGACTTGGATACTAAACTGAGGCATGCTAATACTGATCAGGACAGTTACAACATGGTTTTTGGGCACTGAATGTTCCTACAACAAATCTTTTTTGAGATTATAGATTTGGTGTACAAAGACAATTGGACTAACAAAAACTTCTGTAAATATTTGATTAAATCCTGCCTAACTTATTAACATAAATAACTCAGTAAAAGCTAAAATATATTAAACTGAGTGGTATCAAATTATAACTGAGGAAAATAGAAAGTAAAAAAGAAACACCCCACCCAAGCTAAGGATCTGCTATGATTTCATTTCAACATCCCAATCAACCTTCTGAAAAAAAACCAATATACTTATAAGCACCCTTTGCACAAGACTGACACTAGTGTGTTAGTAACCTAAAGCTAGGTCTACTTGAGCAAGCAGTGCAGAGCAGTAGGGGCAGACACACAAAGCAGAGACACCGCACCCAGAGGGTGACTGGGCTGTAGGGAAAGGAAAGAGCTGTTATTTCCAGACCAGCTCTGACCCCCCGGAGCCTAAATTGACCCTCATGGCTGGAGCACATCTTCTGGCTTAGTTTCACCCTGAAGGTGCTCTGGGACAGCTGTGATTTAACTCATTCTATTGTAGAAAGAGACAGGAGACACACTTTAAAAATTTGCTCTTGATCCAAATCCAGCATCAAGCACACAGAAATAAACAACATAACTAACACTGGACAGTCTGGACCACGTTCTAGGAAAAAAGGAAAAACCAATTTTTTTTGAGTGTATGGCCATGATAGCTAACACCACAAAACACTATAAGCAAGCGATCTACATGCTGTATTAAAGAAAACTTTTATTATATTGATCTGACTACTGGCTACATAGTTTGTACATGGGGAAGATTCTGAACAGTAGCAAAATAACAAACCAAAACAATCAACATGCAATTACTGGAAACTAAAACTATAAAAAGTCAAATGAAGAATCCAGCACCTTCTTTTATAGGTTATGGTAGTGGACAATTTTCTTCAAGCGAGGACTTAAAGACAAGATATTCCAGGTAAAGTCAGAACCTAAACTAAGTTACGAGCTTGAAGCAAAAGTTACAGGAAAGCATTTTTGTGGCAAACTTGATCATAGTAATAGACTCCTCAAGTCATAAAATTCTGAGTTGAATACGTTGTACAGAAGTATTCCTTATTTCATCAGCACAAAATGTTCATTAGAATAAGATTAACATACAGCTTTAAAAACATTCAGTAACTTTTCATCCAAATAAAATACAACATTAACAATACATCTCATTCTACAAGTATGCATGCTTTGTCAAAGAATGATAAACTACTACTTCCAAACATATACACACCTCAAATGTCTTGGTCAGACCTAAGCTCCAGAACAAATCAACAGCTAGAAAGATTCTCTGCTCCTGCTCTGCTGTCACCCTACCCAGCAAAGCTCTGCCAACACTTCGAGGAGCAGTGCATGTGCTGCTCTCCTGCTCCCTTCTTCACTCTCTCTAGATTCTCTAACAATCAACTCACATTTAGTCAGTCCAAAGTGGTCAAAGTAACCAACACTAAATGAAAGTGCTCCTCTAATTACTTATGTCAAACATAAATCTGAGAGCACATAAAACCCCTCTAGATTTAGTATTCGTTAAACTTTAAAAAAAATACTACAATTAAAGTTTCCTGTGCAAATTTAATTAAGCCCAGCTGCCTCTAATCTTCTTGTGTGGCCAGTTAATTATCCCCCTCTCCACTGTAATCTAGCTCCAACTCTTTATCTACCTTCTGACATTTTTCATCAACTCCTCCTGTCCTGATCTTCTCTCCTAAATGTTTCTTAATAAAGACAATTCCAGTTTGCCCACCACATATGCTCTGCTGTAAGATGCTTCTCCCATCCTGCTCACCTGCTTCTATTAGTCCCACAATCCTGTTTCAACAGACCTGATCCCTCCTCTCCCTGTTTCATCATCCCAATTTACTTTTTTACCTCCCTGGACTGACTCTTAACACAGTTCCCTCTCTAATCCCCTGCCTTAGTCTCCCAATCCCTTTGGGCCTGCAGTGCTACTTTACAGTCCCAGACAGTTTGCTCTATTCTGATCCATTCCCCTCAGAAAGTGAAGGGATTTAGATGAGAGACAATTGCTGACAACACGAGGGTAGTAAGAGCACAACAGAGCAATGGCTGTTACTATCAGTTATGGGGACAAACACGCAGAAGCCATTAAAAAGAAAACTATGTTTTAACTCTGGACTGGAAAGACAAAGGGTTATGGAGGACCTATAACATAATCCTACCTCTTTTGGGTGGACACAGGTAAAGTATTTAACATAGGATAAATATGAAGTAGCACACAAAACTCACTAGAGAATAAGAACATGAAAAGTAGTTTAGGAAGAAGTGATTAGTGCAATAATTTACATATCTTTAGCAGTACTTAACTGAGAGGTATAAGGGAGTATCAGAGGTAGAAGAGAGATGAATAGGCCTTTCATGAGCAAAAGTTTAGAAGAAACAGCTTGAGGTACAGTCAACATACTTTTTCCTTAGATTATGATAAAACATGTATGATCATGTCTAACTACTTTATATAGTTTAAGATATTTTATATCGCTAAGAAAACCAGAGTCTAGCACTCAGATTGCTTCTGACCTTCAGTTACTTTCATATATAGATTTCCATCCGCAGACGTCTAAACCCTCTTTAAAATTCAACTGTTGAATCAAAGATAAAATTTTCTGTTCAATAGGTCTTCATCCTCTTCTCTTCACATTTATTTTTTCCATAGTGTTTCCACATGATCTCCATTTGTGCACATTTAACATTATCACAGAACATTAACTTTTAATGTAAATTCTTTATTGATAAACAAGACTGTATTGCATGAGTAAGTGGATAAGCAAAAATCTTTTCAGCCACCATTGTAAAAGCCCAGTCTCTTTGATACAGGTTCACTTAACCCTCACAGACAGTGACTGCGAGTAGAGAGTGGGAAAAGCTTCAAAAGGTGCAACACTCTCCCTTGCTGTGTACAGGCAGGGCACACACGGATTCATCCTGTTCATGTGAGTGACACAACCACCTGCAACACAGAATGTGGCTCTATTACTGCTAAAATGGATTCCGCAGGTTCCCTTTGCAACAAGAAGACAAGGGTCAAGTCTTAATGCTTTAAACCAAAAGCTCTTTCATTCCCTCCTTGTGCGTTCTCCTCAAAACCTGTACTGCTCAGACTAAAGTTTTACACAGAAGAGATTAATTCAGAAAGACTGCTTGCAGAGGGGAATAAAAAGTAACAGAAAAGGAGTTGTAGACTTTTTAACGCTCTAGAACAGAATCATGCTGTAAAACGTATTAATAGAGACCTGATGACAAAATTTAAGCAATCAACACATACCAGCAAGAGAGGATAACCATTGATTTTTTTTCCCTATAAACACTTCTCCATAAGTAATTCATGACCTTAATTCTTGTATTTCAAGTTTTAAAAAATTGCCTGCACTTTTGTTGTCTCAAAAAAAGAGACAAATATGACAGCAAATCATTAGCAAATAGTACATTACACAAGCTACATTTTTACATTGGATGCTTAAGAAAATGAGAATTACTGTGAAACACTGTGGTAAGGATGAGCTGGAAATAAGAGGGAAATGTGAAAGTGACCCATAAGGAAATTGTTGAGAGCCTCTAGCACCCAGTAATAAGAAAACTGCACACACACAAAAAAATAAAAAAGAAAAAAAGAAAAAATTCAAAGTCCTTCTCTTCAAAGCCATATCCCAACTGACAAGTTATTAATGTCCCTACAGTGAGTGTTCCTGAAGAAGTGGGGAGCTCATGTCTGTTTATCAAGTATCCTGTTCATGCTGTAGCTCAAAAAAATACAAGACCAACAGTCAACGTTCAGTTACTCCTTATTTTTAATTTGGCATTGTTATGTTTTCACAAAGAATGAATGGATATAATATAGAATAAAATCACTTAATTCCTTGAAAGATGTCATGGGGCGCAACAATTCACAGTAGGAGGAGATCAGTATTATCACTGATCTTACTGTGTTCATATAAATAATCATGTTATTTTTAGTAGTTATAATAATTACTGTTATATAGAAGATGGCTGGTTTGTCTTTTCACTAACAACTCTTTAAAGAAAAAGGATTAAGCTGTAAAATGTGACAAGTTAACTATCATGTGTAAGTAATGAAGGGCTTATCTTCCCTCTTCCTCAGAAAAGGGAAAGCAGAAAATAAGCTTCGAGTTATGTAAAGGGTGCCAAGTTTTCCAGCAACTACTGAAAATAAGCAAGTCCTCCATATAATCCTCTGTGCCTCCACTTAATCTTTAATACCAAGCAGTGTCCCTTTTCTCTTTGAAAGGACCTCTGCACTAAGAGTAAAGCACACAATTTTCAATCACATTGTCTTACCCTTTCTGCTTTGACAGCTGTACTATTAGTTGGGTTCCTGTATTAAAATTTTTACCTCTTTACATGAAAACTTCTTACCTTGCATAATTAATGAATACCTGTTTTTTCACAAATTAGATTATTACAACAATCACAGAATGATACGGGTTTGGAAGGGCCCTCTGGAGATCATCTAGTCCAACCACTCTGACAAAGCAGGTCCTCCTAGAGCAGGTTGCACAGGAACGTGTTCAGGCAGGTTTGGAATGTCTCCAGACACAGAGACTCCACCACCTCTCTGGGCAGCCTGTTCCAGTGCTCTGCCACCCTCACAGTAAAGAAGTTCCTCCTCATGTTTAGATGGAACTTCTTATCTACAAGTTTGTGACCATTTCCTCTCGTCCTGTCACTGGGCAATACTGAAAAAAG
>VXBJ01003363.1:489730-565797 GCA_013400055.1 Nycticryphes semicollaris | reverse complement strand
GTTCCTCTCTGCCCAACTCTACAGCCTGTCCAGGTGTCACTGTATGCCAGCACACCCTTTCTGGCATGTCAGCCACCCCTCGCAGTTTTGTATCATCAGCAAACTTGCTGAGGGTGCATTCCATCCCATCATCCAGGTCATTGATGAAAGTATTGAAGAGGACTGGACCCAGTGCTGACCCCCAGGGGACCCCACTTGTTACGGACCTTCAACTAGATTCTATGCCACTGATCACAACCTCTGAGGTCTGTCTTTTAGCCAGTTTACAATCCACCTCACTGTCCATTCATCTAATACACACTTCTTAAATTTACCTATGAGGATGCTGAGGGAAACCATCAACAGCCTTGCTGAAGTCAAAGTGGACAACAACACCACCTTCCCCTCATCCATCCATCCAGACATGCCACCGTAGAAGGCTATCAGGTTAGTGAGACATTATTTCCCCTTGAAAGAAGCCTATACTACTATTGCTAGCAAGAGAGCACAAGCATGCTTGTTTGCTCAATTTAGAACAGCAAGTTTCTATCTGTTAATATTTGGTCTCATGTAAACTATGCCTTCTGTGCATACTCACAACTAAGAGTTTCTTGCCAAAAGCAAACATTGGATCATACTTACAGCAACATAAGCTGAATATCTTTAGTTACATTAGTTGAGAAGCACATGGGCTGAAAAATCGTCAGTTTAGAAAAATAGGCAGGCAGTTTATTATATTCCTTTAAAATTTAAAGATGCTGTTGAATGTCTACTTAGCAAAGGCTAGAAATGTACAAACAGAATCATCACAACTCTTACTTCATGATAGATACACATGTAGTACAGATTTTTCTCTACAAAAAGAGAACTGAAATCCTCTTACAGTGCAACAGCAGACTAAGCAGTCCTTAAAACTTCACAGGTTTGGATAATTTCAGGAGTCAATTCACACCTCTTCGCCAAAAGTAAGTAAAAAAGGTTTGTAAATCTGCAGTACTTGTGATAGCTTTCCAAGCTGGCTGGAAACCTCCACAGAACTAAGCATCGTGATCCACTTTCTACATGTGCCTTTCTGCCTTCAAACCACCTATATTCCCTATAACAAAAGTCCTCATAGTCAGCTTTACAGCACTGCATATGGGGGCCTCCCCGGCTGCCAAGAGCAACTAATGCATAGGATGGTTTTATGCACCTCAAGGCCTTTCATCCATAGGAAAGGAGCCCGAGGAATGGCAAGCATGACACTGCCAGTCTTGCTTTCTAGCGGTAACCTTCAGTTAAGCTATGCTGGAGCATTATTGTGTCATGGAAAACTCTACTTAGAGTTAAAACACATGTTCAGCTAACAACAGAAGGAACTGGAAATCTCAACTGTGAAGTCCGGAACAATCATTCAGTAACACTTATTTTAAGTAAACAAGCAATGTGATTATTATGGAGAAACAACTACTTTCTCCCCAACTATCTAGGCAAACAGGGATTTTATCTAATAAATACGAAGTGAGATCTAATCACTGAATGCTGAAATGAGAAAATCCAAATAGAAATAACTACGAGGATAATCACACAATCTTCCTTGTAAGCTATAACAGTTGAAAGTTCATCACCACTTAAAGTCATAAGTTAGAAATATACTCCATCTTAGTTTAACACACTGTCCTGGTTTTGGCTGGGATAGAGTTAATTTTCTTGCTAGCAGCTAGTACAGTGCTTTTGGATTCAAGATGAGAATAATGTTGATAACATGCACTAATACTTTAATTGTTGCTACCCAGTCAAGGACTTTTCAGTTTCTTACTGGCCTGCTAACAGGACAGCGGGGAGTACCTAAGAAGCTGGGAAGGAACACAGTTGTGACAGCTGACCCCAGCTGGCCAAAGGGATATTCCATACCATAAGATGTTATGCTCAGCATATATAGCTTGAGGAAGACGGAGGAAGGGCAAGGATGACATTTCGAGTGATAGCATTTGTATTCCCAAGTAACCATTACACATGATGGAGCCCTGTTCTCCTGGAGGTGTCTGAACAATTAATTCCCTGTTTTCCTTCACCTGAGTGCATGGGTTTTGCTTTACTTTAACTGTCTTTATCTCAACCCACAAGTTTTCTCACTTTTTCTCTTCAGATTATCTCCCCCATGCCACCGGGAAGAGCAAGTGAGCAGCTGTGTGGTGCTTAGTTGCGGGCTGAGGTCAAACCATGACACGCAGGCATTCAATAACTGCAGCCTGTAAGCAGCTACCAGTGCCTCTTCCTGGCAATATACACCAACAAGAGCTGTTGTTGTCACCTCCTCTCTGCTCCCACAGCGAAATACAAGCAAAACTGCTGCTTAAAACCTGCCTCGTTCCAGTGCAGACTGACCTCACAACCACCAGGCCCAGCACACAGGCTAGCATGCTACGGCCAAAATGGCATTAATAGCAATTTTTCTTCAGCATCCAAAACAATACTGAACGTGAACCTGGGGCTGGAAAGTGTTTCCAGTGGGAAAAACTACAGACCTTAGAGGCACGATATGCTGAGCCACTTTATGAATCCATTCACGGAGTCTGTTACCTTGAGTGGTGCAGCTTTGCGAAGCTGTATCATACAAGCAGTACGTAAATAACTTCCAAGCAGAGTTGCTCATTATTAATGCAAACTATTCTGAAGGCAAAAGCAAAACAGCATTTGGCAGCAAGAACACTGCCATTAAGACGTTTGGTCTGAAAACCTCAAAGTGATTTATAGAGTACTCAGCTGACTTCTCTGTCTCTGATTCTTTCCTGTCCACTAATCATAAAAGTAATTTTGGGTACATTTCCCTAAATTACGGGTTTTACTGATACTGAACTGTAATTTTACCAGATGGCTGGTGTCAGCCTCTGGCAAAATGGTAGCATGATTTCTTGGACTGAATCTCCAATTCAAATGCTGCAGAAATGCAGCACAAACAGACAAACAGAACAGCAGAGATAGAAAAAAAAAACCAACCCAAAACAAAACAAAAAAAAAAAGGTCAACTTAGAATACAGAACAGAAAAAAATGGAGCAAAAAAGGTCATCTTTAACTCAAGTAGGGGAATAGGCCTTGAGGACAAATAGCAAATAAATTTAGTTGAATTTAAACTTAGTTAAAATTAAATGTGGGGAAGGGAAGGAAATTAAAACCAACTACTAAACTCTCCCCTACCTCAGAGCTGCTTGAGGTAAGACACCTCTAATGTGGAATGACAACACACAAACAGCTGAAAACACTTATACCCTTTACACTGGAAAGCATTCTAGTGGTTAAAAAGACAGCAAGATTGAAGCTGAGTGAAGTGAGAATCAAGAGCAGTGACTACAATTTAAGAACGTTTGTACTTGAAAAATTAAAAAACATTTAAAATAAATACCCGCTTTTCAAGAGGCTCTTATACTACCTCTAATCACCAAAAATAATCAACTCCTTTTACTTCCAAGAAGGTTCAAGGCACAGAACAGTATTGTCAAGCCTCTTAATAACGGCTAATGAAGTAAAGAAGAAGTAATGCAGGTTATGCCATGAAAAGGGAAATCTCTTTATTCTGTTCTCATGCAGGCTTCTGCACCATACTAACCTTCTAGAACAGATTATCAAGTCATTGTAAAAAATAAAAAAATACCCTACCAGAGATTAAATAGCTATCTCTTTATTCAAACACTATACTTTTCTTTTTTAAACTTTTTAAAAATACCCAGTCCTTCTATATTAATCCAAGCACACAAAGCCATGACAGGCAAGGGAGAAAGAACAAACACCCCAAGTCTTGCCAAGCTATCATCAACATTTTCTACCTCAGAATCCGTAGTGGACAGTGCTTATTCCAGCCCACTGCCAAAAATTTCTGGTTTAATTTCCTGTTTTCATTTGCCTATACTTTAAAAAAAACTCTGAAGGATCGTTAGCTATAATATTCAGCTGTCATGTAGTCCTAATTGCTAGGAAAAAAATTAAGTAATTCTATCAATACTGTTAAAGCAGCTGGGAGTAAAAGATGTGAATATATTATGGACAAAGATAATTTCTTATTTGTGTTTAATTCAGCAGACTTATAAACTGAATTTCTGAGATAAGAAAAGGTAGCTGGGGATCAGGCTGGGGTAGAAAACATGCTTTGTGCAAGCAACACAAGTTATTATCACTGGTGTATTTTACCGTTTTGGTGGGAAAAACTACAGCTCAGCCTTATTCCTTTGAGGTTGCTCTAAAAGAACAAGGAGTAATATATTTTTCATGAAGAATGCCTATCTTTCCACACTCCCTATTCATATCTTATGAGATGTTCAGTTGTGTACTTTCCATCAGATTTTTTGCAGTATCCACTGGGCAATACTGTCTCCACTCTGAACACCATATTTTTGAAAATGAACTCTGAATAACGTACTTTCTTCCAGAGCTAGTCAATGAATTTGTTAATTTTTTTTTTGCATCAATAACTGGAAAGGAGCCTCTGACCTGCACTTTTTTTCCTTATAACAAAAGCAAGAAATACAAAAAGAAACAGAATGGCAGCATTTAGCAGACTTGCTGAAATCTGCTAATACATTAGATTGTGTTCATCTTCATCAGTAGAAGCATATGTCTGACATAAGTAAACCAAGGTTCTGTACAACCAAGACACAGCAGAGCAAAAAAAAAAAAAAAGATGAAATGCCTTCTCGTTAACCTTACATCTCTAGAACACTGCCTACCACACTTTGCTTCTTAAAGTGTTATGCTCTCTGTGTCATGGGGGAACTTTGCGGCAGTAGACATAATATGTGACCTTGCAGAACAACAAGGCACTTGCTGACAAACAGCACGCGAGATTGCTAGGTTTGAAGGAAGATATCCCAACCTGTCTAAAAGAATCTGGCCCCGGCCCAAATAGACTCTTAGCAGGCTCCACTGGCGAAATGGAAGTGGTTGCAATTATTGTTATTGATTTAATGCCCTTAAAATGGCTCTCTGAGAATCTTATTTCAGTAACTGATTAAGCAGCATGGTTCAGCAGCAGGGCATTTGTCTAACAACCTATGGAAATCTAAATTTGCTTGGCCAAACTATTTCTAGGACTGGAAAAGTAGAATTTTTTTGTATGTGCATGACTAAAGGTGAAAGTAGGTGTTTGGATAAGAATGTCAGGCAGGCATTCAAACTTTCTTTCAAATCCTATGAAGCCATCAACTCTAAGTATTTGACATTTCTGCTCTACAGCGTTTTCCTACTACAGAAAGGTGGTGTGGCTACAAGCAGTAAGAAGAGCCAAGTCCAACACAGGAAAGCACTAATCACAGATACAGTGAATAAATAAATGATTTATCTGAACTAACAGCTGAAAGAGATACTGATACAGCCTGCACAAATATAAAAAATCTTAAAATTTGAAATTGGAATCGTAATTTGAATGGACAAAAAGATGTTGGAGAGAGACATCCTTTTTGGAGACTAATGTTATTTACAATGCTGTTACTGCCCTGCCACAGGATATTTTTTATGGAGCTTCACTGAAGTCAACTGAGTGCTACCTAACCCATTCCAGACAAAACTACACAAATCAATTTAAAGTCACCAGTTTCCTCTAATTTATATGATGTTGCTGGCACTGGATTAAGAGCGACTGATGTGAACCGTTTTAAGGACAGCAAACCTTACACCCTTCCAGCAGAGAGCAGGTAACAGCTAGGGTCCAATGAACATCTCACACCACTGCAAAATAAACCCCTACCCATAAACTTAAAGGTACATTCTTCAATAAAAGCAAGTGATGCTTCACTGCTAGTATTTTGGATCTAAACTCGACTGTTGTCAGAAGTCTCACCAAACTACCAGTCTGCCAGAGCTGGCATGCATGAGCCACCATTTCTCATGCCCATGTGGAAAGGCATGCATGGCTAGGGCAGTTCCTTTGCAACCATGAACCCATCACACAATGGTAGCTGCAAAGAGGCAGAGGCCGCAATGTCATCACCTCAACGCACCTCTACTGCAGGCCAATCCAAGGTTCAAGGGCTTTGTCGGTGCAGATTCACGTAAATGAACAGAGTAATCTCTACCCTCCCTCCAACAGCAGTGCTAAACAGCCTCAGGTGTATTGATCAAACATAGACATACTCCCTGTCCAAATCAGGTGTCTGCCCTTGATGTAACATCAGGTGTACAGCATTTCACAAAGGTCAGCGGCTGAAGCACACAGCTGCGTTGCAGATCTCAGAGACCAGCACTTTTCTAAAGCAAGCTGATGAAGTTGCTCAGGCTGTAGTGGAGCGTGTGTGGATGTTCAGAGGGAGAGACTTGCCAGACTGCTTCTAAGAGGTGGAAATCCAAAGCAGCTGAGACGATGCTATCTGAGAAACAAGATGGTTTCCCTGTCTCCTATGTACCACAGGGACTCACAACACGACAGGGAAGGGAGTCTGAAGAGTCAAACCCTGTTGACACAAGAAAACAGAGCTCTGGATGCACTGAAGATGCACTTGTAAAAGAATTGACTGATTTAAATCAAGTTTTGAGGCAATTATCCAACTAATTCACAACATGGTTTCATCTCTACCATGTCAGAGTGATGTGTAGAATACTCCAGCTGCTAGCAGTTGTATTTACAACTGTTTCTACTGATAGAATGCCAAATTGGATGACTTTCTGAATAATACATTGGTTGTCAGTAGCAACACCACCATCAAAACCAGGGTGTCTATATTTGTCCTTACTAAAAAATCTGGCTGATGAGGTTATGTCCTATGACAGGCACAGGTTGAAGCCTGCAAAATGGACTTTACTGTAACCATTCTCACTGCAGCGGCCTGGAAGGGCTTTTAGTAACAGGCTCCCTCACTAAATAGATCAGCTTTTCAAAAGGTCCAGTCCTCCAACAAGAAAAACAGAATATAGTACAAACCATGCTGGCAATGTAAAGTCTAAATCATCCATCGTGGCCTTCAAGTCTACATGTATCTTAGTTTTTCTTAGAATCTACATGTGGGCTTCCATGTTCTCAGATGCAAGGCTGATTAACAAACAGTACCATTCTGGCCAAAGTTCAGAAATCACTTTTTGGTCACCAAGACACAGGACTCAACTATTTGCTCAACAGAAGCAATGATTAGGTATAAATTGCAAAATGGTACAAAAAAGAGTTGAACTTTCTAATGTATTTACATTTCTAGTCCCATCATCTCCGTACCTCAGAAATATCCAGCAAATGAATTTTCTTTCTCCAATAAGAATCCTAGAAAGAAAGTAGTCTCTAAGAAATGCTTTCCTTTCCTGATGACATTGCTCACAGATTTTTATCAAAGCCTGGGAAGAATGTATTTTCTACTTGTAACAGTGCATGGCTCACGTACTTAAATCATTCTCATAGAATTCATACCCCATGTTAATTGCAACACCTTTGACAATGGCAAGGCACCAATGAGGTCCACAGGTCTGCATTTCCTCCTCAGGCACCAGAGATCAGGCACCTGTTTCCAACATATCTCTTCTTCGTGGGTGAGCATTGACCTGAAACCCCCAAGCTCTTCTTGGAGCTTCTGGTATCTTGCTTCAATACGTGATGTAACTACTTTGACACTGAGAGCACAAACTTTTCAGAACTGTGGCTGTTCTCAGTAGCAGTTGCTATGCTCAGTGTTGAATTCTCTGTTGAGGAATTGACTCTTAAAGGTACCGGTCAGTGTAAATTTAGGCAGTTATCGTTCATTTTGGAGCTTCTGGCCAAAAGCCACTTTTTACAGACTGCCCAAATACAATCTTACATTTCTTGATTTTGATTCTGTGTGTGAGGAAAAAAAATAGAAGCCTGTTGCACATTTGGCTTGGGAGGTGGAACCGTCCCAGAGAGCAACATCTGCCATGCTCTGTACTAGGGCTCACCAGGAAGAAATCTTAACAGATCTGGAGCTGTCTGTTTTAAAGGACTTGTTACAAGCGGACGGGAGGAGGCAACCTAAAAGTCTGATCCCAGAACTGTTCAATCCCAGATGATAAATTTACAAGACAGAAGGCACTCAGGAAAACTTTTTCTGAAGAGTCATAACATCTGGAAAAGGCTCAACTCACAGTAGCAGGACAGCTGGCTGGACATCACTGGTTTTCCTGCCACTGGTAAGGGAACAGAGATTGGACAATGAGGGCTCCACCATTTATATCCCAACATGGAAGTATTAAGCAGCTCAGATGGAGGCACCATCCATCAAGAAGAAATGGTTGACATAGTAGAAATCACATTACCAACATCAAGAAAGCATAAGATTTTTTAATCAAGTTACACAGAAATTCTCCTACTTATGCAACAGAACTTGGTGACATCTCGGAGAAAGGAAAGAAAGCTTCAGCAGATTTTCCAGCAGGAATTTTTCAAAATATGATGGATCAACTTCGAAAGTCTGACAGCAGTTTTTTAACACGTCTTTTTGAAAGATCATTTAGTTGATCTTTATCCTTTTTACCTATGTGAAAACAATTCCCTTAGAAAATGAAATATTAGCAGAGCTTTTTATAGCCAGAGATATACACAGACTAAAACAAGCATCATAGGGAAATCCTAGTTCACAGAGTTAGGAGATAAAACTGCAACAGAGCACTCATGTATTTAAAAAAAATAGTTTAGAACACGTTAAGGACTAGCAGCTAATAGAAAGCGAGTGCTCAGCAAGCTCTCCAGCACATTTTTGCTGTACAATATTTATTTTGCTTTCAAAGTGGACTTCCTAACACATTAAAATAAGCTATATAAAGAAAGTTTTAGAAATAACAGTTTAGACAGACATGCATACACACTTCCTGAGGCGTAGCTCAACTTTCCTCATCCAACCTGCTTATCACTGCATCCAATCAGACCTCCTGGCGTACCTGCACACATAATCATACTAATCTGCTTCAGTCAGAATGAGCCAGGTTAGCTTACAAGTTTAAATTCTCAGCTAAGCAGATTCGTTTTGCCTGAAATAGATTAGGAAGCATTTGCACGAGCAGTTCCACAAACAGATTAGAGATGCGAACGATCTCCTTCAGCAGGGGCACAGGAGAGGCAGCACGCAGCTGTAACGTGTCATTGGCCCAGCTGATCCTGAACTGAACACCCACTGCAGTCCACTAACTTCCACCCGAGATAACAGTAAGAGCTCACTTCAGATTCATAGTCTGTTCTGTTTCACAGCTTCCCTGTCTTGGTATGATTTTTTTTGTTTGATAAATAAAGAAGGAAAACAGTACTGGTCAACTGGAATTGCCAGAAAGATCCTATCTCACTACTCTAACTCGTGGGCTTCTTCTTTGTCAGCCACTTCCTTAAGTGACCACCCTGAGAAAGCTCATGAGGACAGATCATTTCCCAGGGGGGCGGGGAATAACACAAAGTCAATGCATACATCCAGATCACAAACTCACCACAGAATTTACTTGGCCAGAATGCTTTACTCCCAAGTTTTAAAAATTATTTTTTTTTAAACTTAAGTTGTTACATTAACCTCAGAAGTTGTTTAATGAAATATATGCCAAGTCTGCAAATTCTCTGAAAGCATAAGCAAAGATATCACCAATCTCTTCATCAGTGGCTGCAAGGAGAAATGCCATGCAAAGGCATATGCATTCCACAACTGGAACTATGAAAGGGGGTCTTTCTAAATGTAAAGGATTTACATTTAGGTTTTTCCTACCATTATGTTGCATTCATATGTGTCTCCTTCTCCTCTGCTACTATTCTTGATATTCACTTCTCAAAGAAGGTCTGAGAGAACAATTTTGCCCTAGCATTCTTTATCTACAAGTAGAAAGCAAAGCGATTGGAGCTTGAGACACAAAGACGGGGCAGCTAAACCATTCAGACTGATGACCAAAAATAAGGAACCAAAAAGCTAAGCCTCTAAACCTATTACAAAAAAACCCTATCCTTTTCTAAACACCTTCCATGTTAACAAGATTGTGCTGAATCATCCAGTGAACAACTGCGTAGGAGAGGCAGGTGCTTTTGTACTTGGAACATCCCTCAAGGAACTGAACACCATCAAGGACTTCCCCATCTCTTTTTTTTTTAAAAAAAATTTGTGTTATTTTTTAAAAGCAGGCAAGATTAGAAGGTAAAATACTTCATGAAGATGCAATCATTTCAACATGATTGAGGAATTAGGAATTTCTAGCTACAAAATACAGTACCATTGTTCAGGAGTATGTGGTGGTCTTATCAAATCCTTATACACAGCACTGGGAAAGATCACAACTTAATGCAGAAACAGCTACAGAGTTTTGATATTCACAAATTTATAATAAAGTAGAAGAAAAAAACCACAGGTCAATCTATGCCAAGTGAACCTCTTCTCTTCTGGTAGCAGCAGCACCATATGCTATTTCAAAAGTAATCCGGAATCAACCAGCCGTTAATACAAAACCCTCAAAAATCAACACTTGTAGATCACACGTTCATTCATATTTTATAAAGGATTTGTTACTTTAAGTTAACAAAAGGTGATGAAAAGTCCAAAATATCTGAAGAGAAGATTCTTTGTTTATTCTGAAAAGTATCTGCAGTTGGTTTTGAGCATTCATTTATTTGCTTATGTAATGACCACCGACTTGGTGATTGGTGTACTTCAGTAGTAACAACAGACAGTAGGGCTTGTGAAAGATGGTAATGAAGTGGCCTGTAAAAGCTCTGCTCTATCTTTTGAAAGAACATCTGAGAAGACAAACAGACTGATACATCTCTTTCCAAGTGTTAACATATCCTACAAAATGCTCTAGGAAATTAATCTGTCCTCACTTGTTCACTTTTTACATTTACCATTTCCACAATACAATGCCTCGTGGCTGAAAAGCTCAGTACTGCTCCTCAGCCTCAGCACATTTCTGAAAAGTCTGTTCAAGCCCTTCAGATCTGCAGGAGGAGAACAAACACAGAGCTTGCTTCTTAATGTGTGACTCCAAACTAGTTACCAGTAAGCTTCACACCTAGCATGTAAACAGGAAACAAGAATGCACGTGCTTTCGTTCGCCCTTCCACTCAGCAAATCCTTTCTCCAAGTACAGGTTTGACAAATACCATCTAGAATCTCTCACTGTCAATACATACCTATCTTTCCAGAGAGAATGAGCCAAGTGGCTCTTGTACAGCAGAGTCCATCATTTATACTCTCTAAAGGACATGATTTGCTCAACAATTACAAACCTCAGACCAAAAAGAATGAACATGTAGAATTGAGATATGTTATTAGCTGCTTGCAATGGGACAGATCTGCTGTCTGGAAGTTAGTCCGCTGCTGTTTAATGAAATTAGAAGCAGTAAAACAGGGAAGTAGGACTTGAGGAGATCCCAGAAAAACTGTTTTTAAGAGAAAGTGGAAGGTAAAGTTAGAAGCTGCATCTCACAACAGATGTGGCAGCACAAAACTGGAAGTGAAGTAAATATAAGGGGATAGCAAGGAAAAAAATGTGAAGAGTAGAATAATTTATACAATATAAGGTCTGAGACGAATTATAGATAATTCATTACTAGATATAAACAGGATTAGATCTGTTCAGCGCCTGTAGTCGAGAAAGTGCATTATTGATCTACTATATTATGCATGGCTTGGAAAAAGACGACGACTCAGGAGTAAGTGTTCCACCATATCTATTTTTATATTCAGTAACAGCTGAAACAAGCAGATATGGACACTTCGTAACATTAGTACTTGATTGTTTATTTTATGCTTCAAGATAAATTGGCTTTGTGCACCTAAAAGTGGAACACTGTCACAAAGGCCAAGAACTCAATTCCTTAATTTAACAATATTTAAAGCTTCTTTAACGATGGAGATGAAGGGAGTACAAGCATCACTGTCCTTGCAGCTTATTATTTATACTGTTAAGACTTACATAATGAAAACTAACAATTAAGATGGTAAACCAGTCAGCCAGTGAAGTTCACCAACTAGACTAATTAACATCTAAAGTAGTTGCAGTTTTTTCAGAAGCAAGTATTTTCAAAAAGTCTGCATCTCACTGACCTCCTTTTATTTGATGTACCCAGCATACGCTTCTGTAAAACTATGTACAATCCTGAAATGTAAAGGTTGCTAAAGCACAACCCAAGTTTCACATTGTGTTAAAGTGGACAAAGTCTATTCACCTTCTTAGCAAGAGTCCAACAGGATTCAGTGAGAGTTACTGACAAAGCAAACGAGCAAAAGCAAATTCAAGACTGGACAATTACAAACAACGAGCCCTCTTCCTTGTGAACAGTAGAAACAAAGAACGGACCTTGGGATAGCAACTGATTTTACAGAATTAAGAACCACGAAATACCAAAATAGTGCCTTTTTGAGTTCTACCTGAGAAAGAGCAAAGACTGTACTACAAACCTTGCATGAAAATGAAATAAAATGTTCTGTTTGTGACAGATTTTGCCTGATACCAGAAGCTGTTTGCCAGCCATCAGTACAATCATTAATATAAACCAACTAAAGAGAGGACAAAGGCATTCATGTATTAGCAGTACTTGCCTATTTTACCCTTGTAGTAGGTTTTACTGTGGAAAATAGTGGACATGTGGTTCTAGGAACATCAATCCTGCTACTGTGACAGATGACCTGTCAAGATAAAATAACCACTGTATACTTACACATTAAAAAAGAAGCCTAAATTTATATAGCAGTAGTACCCATCTTCCTGAATACCAAGGATATCTTAACTGGCCATCTAAGAACTCACTTTTTAAAACCAAAAGTATAATAGCATTCAAATAGCATGAGTAAATGCACAAAATGTGTTATTTGTGAATAGAAGTTGCCAAATAAAGTGCAAAAAAATACCAATGTGTCCTTACTGTTCCCTCCTCAAAAAACTATGCCAACTACAATTGCAAGTGAAGTTTGACACCATCTGTCACCTAATCACAACTTATATAAGTCATCAAGACATTTACTATAGCCATCACGCTGCAATTGATGGCACAAGATTTAAGTATTCGGTTACCTGCATTTTCCTGCTCATGAAACCAGTCACAAGTATGTGTAAAGCTGCATGTGCTAATACAAAACCTTTTTAGATGCAAGGGCTAAAATAAATTGCTAGTAGTTAGACAGCCAATGAACTGCCATCACCTTTTTATTTCCCTGTTATTCCCACAAGCAGGAACTTGTGGCATGCGCTATTCTCAATAGTTCCTACACTTAGAATTTTAATTCTGAGAGTCAAAGATCAACTATACACATTGAAATACCTTCCACTTCATTCAGGATGTGGAGATCTAGCACATATAGGAAATTTTAAGAGTTGTTCTGACATCAGCAGACAAGAGAGGACGTTCAGGGTCTGTTCCACAAGTTTAAAGAATCAGATGCCACTGGCTTTTAGCACTGCTGCAACCCACTCTTCCACAAACAGCCAACCTGTGCACTAGCACAAAGCGACAGTGCCTCATCTACTGACTCGTAGAGAAATCAAATCCTGTGCCCGCTTGCAGCTACTGGCACATTCAGTACATCAAAAGACAGCTGAAGTACTTGGTACTTACTAAGACTTTGTTGAGAGAACTTCAATATTTTCATCCTGAACTTGGCTGGATCTATATAACAAAGTTTACACTGACTTAAAAGTAGACAAAAACCCAAAAAATGTCCTGATTAAATTATTTCTAGAGGTTCTGGGCTCCCTTAGCTCTACTTTTTAAACAGAAAAGCAACCATAAAACAGGTAATTTTCCCTCTATTTGTAGAGTCTGGAAAAAAAAAAACCAAACCAAACAGATCCTTGTCTTTTCAAGACATGAAACTTAGCCACCCATAACAAAGCTGAGGATAAACAGTAGCTGTTCCAAAATGCAGAAAATACCAGACTATCCTGCTATGTGTTGGCTGACCAGGCCCTTTGCATAACAGCACACCCCTCTCTGCTGAAAAACAATGCCTGCCCTATGCAATACATTCTCTTACTTTTAATGTGCCATCTCTGCCTTTAGTCAGATGTGATGCAAGAACTAAGGTACAAGATTTGGCTTGGTGTGTTTCAAGAAAGCATAGACATAGCACTGTCTTGTTTGGGGATTTTTTTAGGTGCCACAGGATCTTAAGCGATCTGACACACTCCAAATCCCAAGTCATTTTTGCTACCTTTGCTGGCCACCAAGTCAGCATAGCAGCTCAGAAACACTAAACGTATTTCCAACAAAATCCACTACACTTCTTTGCCTACCTTTTTCCACAGATAGAAGGCTACTATTTTACTTTATATATACAAATAAAAATGTGCGAGGGACTTTAGAGTGGAGTACTACTGGGGAAAAAATATTTTCACAAAAGCAACTAAACATTACAGAATAGTGAAAGGATTAATGTTGTATGTTGTATAGATCAGGTTTGAGGAAGCTGTTAATTTGAGACTGAAACATAAAAATCCATTATGTTCTTCATAAAGAGAGATGCCTTTTCTCTAAGTTTGTCCACAATCATCATCAAATGGCAAGAAACTTCTGTCGGGGAAATATTACTTCACATTTCTAGTAAGAATCAAAATGAGAAATGGCAATTTTTTGTCTCTTCAGGATGACAATTATCCTTACATGCAGTATTATTCCCCTCCCTCCCCCCATTATTTTGTGGATTTAGAAGCTCTACAAAGATGAAGTACAGCAAAAACCATGTTGACTACTCATTCTCCTAAAGGAAAGAGTGCCAGGCATGCAAAGTGTTAAGCAAGATTAACCTACATCAGCACTCATATCTGATCGTATGAAATTTTTAATGGAGAAGCTACCAAAGTATACAAATGCTTAAGCAAGATAAAAACATCTTCATTACAAAACGGAACGATTGAGCGGTTTAGACCAACAATATCTGCAAAACATAATTCATTTGTAACTGCAGGTTGTTGCTGCTTTCTTGAGCTCCAAAACAAAAATTGACACCAAGTCAGCTGCAAATAGATCTACAGAGACATCTAGATATTTAAAATAAATAAATAAATAAAATTGAGCCTCAAACAGGCATGAGGAGCAGGCAGAATCTATCCACATTACTCACTTGAATTAGGTTAAGTGGCTTGCCAATTCATGTTTTGTTTCAAATTCAGCTGGCACACCACGCTAATTCTGATGCCCTGCACTGACTTAGAAACATGATTTGTACATCTTAAGATCTTGAATTGATCGTGTCATGCAAGGTATCTTCCTAAATATAAAAAAAAAAGAATTAGTGACCAATTTTTCATCAGTGAATTACCACTCAAAATTAGAGGATGTTATAGCTTTAGAGAAATAAATTACAGAACTATTTTCCCAGCTCCTGTACTATTCCCCAGTTCATGTTGTCTAGCTGTCTCCTTTCTTCCTCAATTTATCTACTTAACCAAAACCTACTCAAGAAAAATGTTTTGTTGTCACTCCAGATATTGTGAGAAGATATTTAGGCTGTGGGTGGAAAGCAGATGGAAAATGGTTTTGTATACATTAAGTTATGACACGTTCAGGAAGCCTCTTCTACTCCCCATCCTGAATTGTGAGTATGGGCATAGGCGTTTAGAGGAAGGAAAGGTGTAATCTGCATCCTTTGGGGAGACTGGTGGGGTGGGGAGAAAAGGGACAAACTATTACTGACAACAATGCATCTGGGAGCCAGCACAGTGGGAAGTGGAAAGCAAACAATGGAAGTGACCAGGCAAGCAGATGGAGCCAAAAAGCTTGAGGGGGAGAAAAAATAATCAAGTGACAGCTGCATTAGTTGGCACACAGTCTCCAATGGTTGGCAAAGACAATACACACGTACTTGTGAAAAAGTGGCACAAAAGAAACCAAAGCAATAAGATCCATCTTTCTGTAACACACAGGCTACAAAACCATTTCATTACAAAGAGTTCAAAAGATAAGAATCAGATCTAATTTTTATCCCAACTCCAGATGTGAGAAATCCAGGTGAGTCACTATCTTCCTTGCACCTTATTTCTCCAGCTACAGCAAGTGAGAAGCACCTTTTTAAGGCACTTGGAATACCCATAGAAATATTTTGCTACCTTTTAGCCACCTGAATTTCTTTGTGGTTTTTTCCACAAAGGAAATACTATGTGTAAAAAATGTGATCTAGTGGGAAAACAGCTGAATTCAGTCGAGACTTTGTTTCCATGCTCAAATTTGCC
Source organism: Nycticryphes semicollaris (assembly GCA_013400055.1). Taxonomy (NCBI): domain Eukaryota; kingdom Metazoa; phylum Chordata; class Aves; order Charadriiformes; family Rostratulidae; genus Nycticryphes; species Nycticryphes semicollaris. The sequence continues at coordinate 549,725 of VXBJ01003363.1, read as the reverse complement.
AGGGGCCCAAAGAGAGAGCTTCAGCCGCTTCAATTTCAGAGTCTGTTTCCCCATTTATAAAGTGAGATTTATTAGGTATGCTTCCCTGCAAAGTCTTTGAAAAAGTGAAAGGTAAATAAAGGATCAAGAACAGCATTGCCTTGTCAGTGTATTACAATGAAGTCTCACGTATCAATTTTTGTCCTCAGGGCCTACTGACATGCCCACAGAATGCAAGCATGGTGTATTTAGTGAGGTGTTTTTCCACCCTTATTATTCGGTGGAAGTTTCCAAAGTATGTTTTATTATACATATTTTCTAGGTTGCTCAATGCAATGTACAAATGTACATGTGTACATTTTACAGGTAACTGCTTTATCTAAGTAACAAACATAAGGTGAAAGAGCGATTTTGTCTTCTTTCAGCAGACGGGCCTGCACAAATCACAAGCTACATTGAACTTAACTGTGATATCAAACTCCTGTGAAATCCAGACTTCTATGTATAGCAATGTCACAGTTCAAAGCCCAACTACACCACAGCTCTGGCTCTTTAATTTTTTGAGCACTACACCTCTTGCCTCTTCTTTTCACTGGTTGAGCTCACGGCCAGTTGCCTATGAGGATTATGTTTCTTTTTCCTCTAGCATTCCCACCCCAGGAGAGCCTATGACCACGACCTTAAATTAAGACGCACACACGCATACATTATCAGAGCAAAATTTGATGATGGAGATTTAAAACAGCATTTCCTTCTCTTCAGTATCACATTCCTCCAAGAAAGCACAGAACAACAGAAAGGATGGATGAGGACTCTAACCACTCATTAAGCTATCAGCTAGGAGGGAAAGCTGTATTTCCAGTCCCGCTCTTTTTGTATAGTTGTCAATTTTTTGAGAGAGACCTGGAAGTAAGTGCAAGGAGCAGATGTGGTACTCAAGCACCTCTTCCCCAAACTCAGGGCAAAGTACACTAAAGTCTCCAAAATCTTATTCCTTGTTGCTTTCTTCTCCCTTGATCACACTGTGGCCTACACAGCAAAACAGGGCTGGAGGATGCCCCCACCCAAACTATTTCTCAGCACTCTTCTAGAAAAAGGAGGGGTGTGCATTTATGCCCTTGCAGGATGATTAAGAAACTGAACCAGACCATAAGTCCTCTAGCCACTCCACTCTTCTGCAAAGGATAGGCACTACCACTAACACCATTCTAAAAAAAACACATCCTGTTCATTTAGACTCCCATGGTTAGGGAATAGCTTTGTGCTCTGGATAAAAAGCCAGCATAGGTATCTAACACACAGTCATTTCCAACAACCTCAGTCTACAGTACTAGAAACAACTTATCATTTAGATGATAAGTGACAGTATCGCAAGTGAGAAAAAAGGATTTAAAAAAAAAAAAAAAGGAGAAAATATTTTGAAAATAGTGTTGCAGACACACACACGGAGTCTGTGTGTAAAAGAGAAGGTTATGACCTTTCATTAACTTAGATTTATCTGAATAGTTTTCAGTGTAGTGAACTCTTCCTGACTCACGCTGAAGGCTAAAATCTTGCTATGATTTGCCTCAAGGTAATTTTTTATTGTCAGTATTAAGTTGCTGATAAAAATGAGGGATCTAAAACGTAAGTGCTGACACAACCTAAACTGGAGCTCTGCACAGCATAGTGGCATGGCTATAATTAAAAAGGCAGCCTACATCAAGTAAAAAGCTTCACTGCAAACCTTTTTAGCAGATCAATACAGTATCATCAGTGACATCCCAATAGGGAGAATAAAGGAAAAGAAGAGGCTTCTTACAGAATTAAGAAAAATCATATGCATTAATAAAAAAAATATGTATCTTTTGAAGCCTGTGGAGAACAAGTTGTTAAAGTTACAGTTTAATTCTAACATTATCCACAAAGCATAACATAACAATACCGGAGATGTCTGTTTCTCTATTCTTCTTGCACTGCAGTATAACTGCAGAGAGCGTTAAGGAGACAGATAAAACGCTACTGAAACTGGAATAAAAACATGCTCCAGAAGTGACTGTTTAAAAGCTTCAGAGCAGCAGCTTTTAAAAAACCTGTAAAAGAAAAAGTCTTTGCAATCACTTTACCAAACAGTGAGCAGAGTATAGCATTCAGCTTACGAGGTTGTAAGATATTTTTAAGCAACTGAAAGTGTTGCAAGAATGACCAGAACGGTTAGTACTGCATCAGCTTTATTCTTGATGTGTCCCTGAATGCCATCTACTAAGGCTGACAGTCAACAAGCTCTAAGAGGAATGAGCACAAAGTCCCAAAGAGTAAAATGTGGTACTATAGCAAAATGAACAGGAACATTAAGCTACCAGTAGGTAAAAAGTTACTTGGAGGGCCTTTCAAACCAGCCATTTGAAGCCACAAGTGTTCATTTTTACTCCATTGATATTATTGCCAAGAATCTGAAGATCTCTATTGCCATGATGATATTTCACTCTCCATGGCTGTCTTGTGTAATTTAATGAATACAAATCATCAAGGGGGGGAGAACTGGGAGAGAGTTAAGATGTACATCAAAGTTGGTTTGATTAAAATTGATAATATTTAATTTGAATCCCAGAATCTCATAGTGTTTAATACTATTAACACATAGGCTTTAATACTATTGACACGATTGTCTGTGTCATAGCACTTGTAATACAGTTTGTAAGACAGTAATTATATTAAAATCAAGACTTGTGACGTCAGCCTGTTGGGATGAAGAAAAACTCCACTATTCTGGTAAACCATCCCAATTCAGACTTTTGGGAAAACTCATTCTTTCAGAAATTGATTTTTTTTTTTTTTCAACTTCAGCTTTGAGAAAGAGGATATTGCAATGGTTTTGCTATCTCTACATTGCTGCTGTTCTGATAATGACAATATTGATGGCAGTAATAGCATTTTACCACAAAATGTTACTGTTTACTGAGTTGTCATCATTTTTCCTTTTCTGTCAAGAGCAGGAAAGAAATTATGTGGTGCTGCTTTAAAAAGAGTAAAAGACAGAAATCACTTTAGCTTGACAATGACCAAGGAAAATCAAAATTCTAATATAAAAAGGAATCTTTAAAGAGTTAATAGATGACAATGCAACAAATGCTGGATTATGGTTTTGTGATACAGAAGAGTCTGCATCAAGAGAACGAGCGGTACAATACTCTGAATACTGTTACAGTTGAATCTCAAACTCAGGGTTACAGCATGGGCGCAATCCTGTGCTGCACCATGTAGATGGTCTGACCAGATAATCATAATGGTTCCTCTGACCTTAAACATCTGCTTGTCCTTTCTCTCCCCACTCAGTTCCTCAGCGTAGTCTGTTGTCTCCCACACACAGAAGGCTGCTTCTCTCTCGATTCTGCACCCTTACCATCAACTCCTCATTCAAACATCACCAAGGAAGGCTCTCTGCCTCCCAATTAGCCTCCAGAAGAGAAGACTGAGAGGGGACCTTATCAACACTTACAAATATCTAAAGTACAGGTGTCAAGAGGATGGGGTCAGGCTCTTCTCAGTGGTGCCTGGTGACAGGACAAGGGGCAAAGAACACCAGCTGGAACACAGAAAGTTCCATCTGAACATGCAGAAAAAACGCCTTTACCTTTAGGTGGCAGAGCACTGGAACAGGTTGCCCAGAGATGTTGTGGAGTCTCCTTCTCTGGAGATACTCAAAACCTGCCTGGTTGCCTTCCTGTCCAGCCTGCTCTACGTGAACAGTCTTCAGCAGGGGGGTTGGACTAGATGATCTCCAAAGGTCCCTTCCAAGTCCTACAATTCTGTGAATTACTGAGAAAAAAAGGCCTGTTGCTACTTAAACTTATTCCTTTAGTATTCACAGCCCATTTTACCCTCTCTGCCCTTCTGATTACAGCAAGGCATCTTTTCTGAACGCATATCTGTCATACCCCTCTAGTCTCTCTCCCCCATAAATCTGCACAACTCTTCCACTTGTAAGCTGCTGGCAGACAGAACAACTCACCTATGCTAAGAAGGACCAGTTTAAAACAAACAAAAAAACACCCCATAAATCAACACTCATTCATAAAAATCATAGGCCATCATAGTTTGGGATTCAGCAAAGTCTTCTCTCTTCTGTTACCTTATAATTATGCTAATCCAGAAATGGACATAAGATGGCATAACTGAAGAAAGGAAGTTGTAGAGAGGTGGGGGTTGGTCTCTTCTCCCATGTCACAGGCAAGAGGACAAGAGGAAATGGCTTCAAGTTGCACCAGGAGAGGTTCAGGTTGGATATCAGGAAAAAGTTTTACCCTGAAAGGGTTATTAAGCATTGGAATGGGCTGCCCAGGGAAGTGGTTGAGGCACCATCCCTGGAGATATTTGAAAGATAGGTTGACATACTGCTTATCGATGGGCCATTGGTTGTTTTTTGTTGTTGTTGTTTTGTTTTTATCAGAATTAGGTTGATGGTTGGACTAGATGATCTCAAAGGCCGTTCCAACCTAGACAATTCTATGATTCTAAAAAATTTAAAAAAAAGTATCTCCTCTTTATGCCACTGTTACATCACTTGGATTTGTTGTGCTATATGCAAAATACAGGAGGTATTTCCAGAGGAAACAGAAGTTTGGGAATTTCAGTCTTCAGCACCTGCACAACATTTAAACATAAACATAAGATTTAATTTACAAGAATTAATCTTAAATTTACCAATTTTAGTTTCCTAAAATTTATGACCTAAAAAGGCATAATTGTGCCTCTTTTATAGGATATATATAGATTTTTATTTTCTCTTCAGTCTACCAAAAGAAGTATTTGATTTTTATATTTTTTTTAAATATTATTCTTAGCAGAACTCAATTTAGCCATGTGAGAGTTATCAGGTTCCTTAAACACACATTAGGACTGCTATTTAAAATGCAGAATTATGATCACAAATTTTATTTCTGAGAGAATGAAGCTTAACATTCAAATCCCATGATAAGTTTCTAATGGCACCAATTTGGAGGGCAGCTGGAAACTAACAAAAAATCCACAAATCAGAGCAAAAAACTCTGGTGTGTGTATACAAAAAATACACACTGCGTGCTATGTACAAAAGCAAAACCAAAACTGATTCATCAGCTGTGCAAGATTCATACATACACAGAAAATAAGAACAGTGGCTTACAGCAAGGTTTTCCATCCTCCAATAAATTGATAAGTTACTGTTTCTCTCCTTAGTATCCCATCTTTAGCTTCCTCGGATCTTCCTCTAATTTCATACGTGACTCCTAATATTATTTTTTTTTTTTAATATTTCTTCTATCCCACTACTAGTACTTGTCTAGTTTGAGAGGAGGGTTAAACATCTAAGAATAGTCTCTTCTATGTTCTTATATAATGAGCACATTTGACAAAATTGGAGGTGAAAGACACACCATGCATCCATTTTCATAGTCACACTACTTTATTCTGGACTTAATTCAAGTTACATTTAGATGAGGCCCTACCTAAAACAATCTGCAGTAGACAGTGAACTAGTATTTGTTCTTGCTGAAATCACCAGAAAGGGGGAAGCTATTAATCAATCCGGTCAATTCCTCATTAAGTAATCAGATACAGAAGTCCTGAACTGATCTGGAAGGTCAGAGAGAGTGAGAAAACCAGTTTAGATGATCATTATCTTTTGTCTTTAGCTACACAGGCATTCACAAATAGCAGAGTGCTCACTGCAGACCATTGGAGACAGTTTCACTCCACAGTTCTGCACTAGAAACAGATTTTGCTCATTCATTGCCACTATTCTGACCCTATCCTATGAGTTAAGATCACCAGAAGTGACTGACTTTTAGCCTAACTACATTGATCCCACAGCCATGCAAAATTTCACTCATTTGCTAGCCTCACCCCTTCCCATCCCAACTCAGACACCCCCCCAAGTATGACACAGTCAGGGAGCATCCCAGGTGAAAAGAGCCTGACCCACCCTCCCAGAACTGCTCACCTGCTCAGCCACTACCCCTGAAGCCATCTTGGTCTTCCGAGCAAGCACTACCCAAGTGAAGGCTGAGACCCGGCTTGCCCTGCCACAGGCAGTCCGGGGAGGCTGAGCTCCTTCTGCTTTCACTGGAGGCTGATGATGCCATGATAATATACATTTTCTACTGATGATGACATTACAATGTATGTTTTCCATGTCCAACTCTTCATCAAGTGCAATCAGTATCACCGAAACGCTGTCAGAAGGGAATGAAGGTCTTTGTTCCGCTTCCAGAACACAGACTAAGTATTAAAACTTTGCAAACAAAGGACTGCCAACCTAGTACATATTATTTCAACTATTCCTACAGTATTACACAGTGATTTTTTTTTTTCCCCGCTTAATTTTTGTGAAGAGATCAGTAAATACAAGTATGAGGTTTCTCCTATTGGCAACAAGCATTTGCAATCTGGTAACACATCCAGTTCCCCTAAAAGCTAGTATGGTTATACAAGCTAGCACCATCACATTTCAGCAAAATCAAATTAAACTAGTCTGGTTAAAAATTAAAGTCCTTCCAGGAAACATTATCTTGTCAGTATTTCTCCGGGAAACACCTCCAAGAGTTCTGTTAAAACATGTAAAAAGTATTTTAGCAGCACTGATTTCTATGAAATTGATATCACTCTCACATGCTTTTTTTTTTAAAAAGGAATTTAATTTGTTGGAAGATTCCTTTCATTGACATTTTGGAAGACACTTTAAACATGAAACAATTGAAGTTTACATAGTCATCCCACTAAATGCTCTGCACAGTTAAAAATTAATAACAGAAGTTGAGGCCTAATTACCAAGGTTCACTTTCAGTAGTGAATATACTACATTTAAGACAAAGCCAGTTTCTTTGTGACTTTAATATATGTATTTATTATGATGTTTAGCCTAAAGTTTCATACACTCAAAGTTTCATTCTCATGACAATTTCTTTAGAAAAATCTTTTTCAGGGCTTTCATGGGAGGTACCACTATAAATATTTTCTGCCTGAATAGCAAAATGGAAACTCCTGGCAAAATGGTGGCTGTTATTAATGAAAGCACCCCTGAGGTGCCAGGACCTAAGGACTAGCTGCCCTGTCTGCCCTGGCTGTGACTCTGTGGTGGGAGCTGGGAGCTGAGATGGGGACACAGTGGGTGGCCAAGGGCAGGGCAGTGGGACAGGAGCACCTGGGACCCACTGTGTTACTCAAGAGTCACCAACATGCACTGGAAGCACTTTGACAAGTCTCCAGCTGAACTTTCAGACTGCTAACCCTACTCTCAATGATTCTGATACTATTATTCAATTAGTTCCATTGCTCCTTCTGCTCCGTTAGCACAACAGCACTGATGCAACGAAGGTTATCAGTATTTACTACTCTTTCAGTAACGTATCTCTCTCAACAAAGTCCCTTTTGTCTTCCCTGCCATAGCTACAGTTTCATGGAGTATATTTTGCAGCACAATTTTGCACATGAAACTTTTACAAAAAGTGCCTATCTTCCATTTTATCTGAAAAATGCAATTATTTCCAACTATTTTCCTCAACGTTTCACAAAGATTTTCCTCTTGAACTTCAGAACTCAAATCATTAGCTCTTTATCGTTGTGTTTAGAATCACAAAATACAGCAGATCACATCCTCTTTCTCACAAATACTTCTATCAAATACAATGTTATGGTGCCAAAATTCTTATGTAGTATAAACTACCCTTGAGAAAGATGTACAATAATAAAAGCAAACTATTTAAGCTTATACTTCTCATCAAGGTAACTCCTTTAAATGGAAGTGAATTTTAATTATTCTCTCTCTTAAGCCAATAGTTCCATTTCCAAATGCCTTGAATTCTCAAGGAAATTTAAAGTAAATGGCTGAAATACTGCAAGATTGTTGCCTCCCCGCATACCTTTTTTCAAGTCAAACCACTGAACTCAATAATCATGGAATGGTTTAGGTTGGAAGGGACCTTAAAGATTATTTTGTTCCAACCTCCCACCAGACCAGGTTGTTCAAAGCTCCATACAGCCTGGTCTTGAACACTTCCAGGTACAGGCATTCACAACTTCCCTGGGCAAGCTGTTGCAGCGTCTCGCCACCCTCACAGTAAAGAATTTCTTCCTGATACCTAATCTAAATCTCCCCTTGTTCACTTTAAAACCATTACCCCTCGTTCTATTCCTACACTCCCCGGTAAAGAGTCACTAAGTAAATCCTGCAACCCAAGCTCAGTGAAGTGCTACCTCCTACCACCATGATCACCTTTGAACACAACTCCTCTTCAGGTTCACAAAACAGTTTTGGGCTCATTCTGCTACTTCTTTCAGACTGAAAGAAACTTACTGTATGCTGGAGAAATGTGAATTTGGGTTTCTTTTCACGTGTATAAATTGGTCAGATAGCAACGTATTTCTGCAAGGGGACTCGTGGCTCATTTCGTACTGTTAAAAAACCAAACAGCTGAGAAGAACCTGAATGTCAAGCTATATGCTACATGAACATACGTGGAAGTAGTAGTATATTCTCATTAGGATAAAGGTGTAGCAAACTATCGGAGTAATAATCAATTTTCTTTTAGTCTGAGGTATAAATGGAACACAAAATTAAAATCTATTGGTTTAAATCAAGTGTTTCTTGGTCACTGATTTTTATGAAGTGAGAACTGGCTGGAAGATCTTAACTTTTAAGTTTAAATTCATAATTATTAGGTTCAATGATTTCAAATTCAAACATTGATTTATTTCAGTCCACTTAAATCACAGTATATATGATCACTTGAAAAATTGTTACATATTTGATCTTAGCTATTAGTTATTTAATCGCCTGTTGTACACAGCATACTTGATGTCTGAAGTGAGTGTCATCCTTTAAAGTTCAGCATACTGAAGTTGTCTTTTGACTGTTTCTCACTTCGAGGTCCATCTGAGACTTCTGCTTCCTGATAGCTTTTTCCCCCCATCAGTCTTCCCCTCAAAATATGCACAACAACAATTGGAAGCCATTTTTAATAATGCAACAGGTTGGAGGGGGTTTGTGTTTTAAGTTTTCATTCTTATTTGATATGGCATGTAATGGTGAATAAATACTTAAAAGGATATGTTTGCTCTTGCACAATAATGGATATAAAAAAAAAAAAAGAATTTTTGAAAATGAAAAGAATTCGGTATAACCTACTAATGACTACCATGACATACTCTTTGCTCATACTACTTCTCCAATTAACCTGGAGATGAATGGTGCACTAACATAGCTTAAATGCCTCTAAGAGTTTAATACCATGTTTCCATTTTATCAGCCTAAGACAGTCTGGTCCAGAAGGCAAACCCAATTAAGCTCCCCAATTCCATTCACTGGATCACAGCTCCTAATGACTTTTTCCTACAGTGAAATCCGTATTGCGATATGGAATGGTTTTTCCTTAGTTCGGTTTGGTTTATTTTCTAATTAGAGCCAGATTTCTGCTTCCAAAGCCTAATATACTAACAGAAAAATACATCACAATAGCAATCCACAAAGAATTTTTATATACTGTCCTCTAGACACAGACTTGGCCTACATTTAGCATAGACCAAGTTCTCAGAAAATGCATAAAGCACATGCAGTAATGTGTTTTAAGTGGCTATCAGGAAAGGGGCTAATTTGATACGCCTGAAGTTGACTAAGACAATTCCCAATTCTACGTAGGAACGATTTTATACATCCAGAATCAAAAGAGTCAGTATTTAAAAAATTCAATGGATTTCCAATGTGATTGGAGAACACAGCTAGAGAAGTTTTTATTCTGACAAATGAGACATTACATCTTTGAGCATCTAGCAGTTTCAGAGCAACTCAAGGCTGCAATCAAAACATCCATTAGAGTGCTCCAGGTTTTCAGAACAAGCAAGCAAGTGGTTGTCAGTGCAGCCAGTAAATCACCTGATCCTATTACAAAATCAATTACTGCAGCACATTTCTATTGCTACACAACCTGATAATGGCAAAATGATATTGGATAGCTACTGCAAGGTCAAGAAAAATGCTAAGAACATCTGAAATTTGTCTTTTTATCATGTAAGTCCAAATTATACAGCATCCTTTTAATGGTATAGTTAAAATTTAAAATATAGTTACCTTCTTTGGCTGATTGAGACATTCAATGGATAGTCTCTGCAACTGCTCTGATGTATGACTGCAAGATAGAAGATTGGAGCAGCAGGTCGAACAGCCCAGCCTCTTCATTAAAGAAGAAATAATGCTGCAGCCACAGCCACACATTGACTTGCTCATCAGACGAATTTATTCTTAAAGAAATTAGGACCGGTACTGCCCCATAAACACTCAAAATCGGCCAGCTGCCTCATTCTGCAGTTCCCTGGCTGAATTGAGACTGCTAAACAGAAAGAAAAGAAAAAAAAAAAATGTGTGTCTCAAAAAAATTGCCAGCCAGTCTCATCAGCAAGTAATACCTTGCATTGAAAAATCGTGAACCATGTACTTTTCCCCTTTACTCCTCTTTGCAAAGTAAGGTGCTTTGAAAAGACAGACTGCTGTCTAACTGAGGAGTAAATTCAGGGATGGCAATCTGTCCAAACTGCTTGCTGACTAGTCCTTCTGTGGCTCTTTTCACTTCGAGTCTGTTTTACCCTCCCCGGCAGCGCAGCCTATCCAGCCTGGGCCCCGGCCAGAGGAGGCGACGCCGGCAGCCAACAGCCGAGAGCCCCACCCCACGCAGCCCCAGGCACTTGCCCACAGCATCCTCCGCTTGCCCACAGCATCCTCCGAGCCGGGGAGGGCCTCCACTCCTCACAGCCACAGCACACAGCAAGTTATTGCACACGTTCAGAGCTGCCAACCTTTTGTAATGTCTCGGCTTGAAATGGACCTTCCAATTACACGGGAGAACGACAAGACCTGTTCTGACTGCTACACTCCGAGACCGACTGTTTTCAACATCTAGGATGTAAACAAAAAAAAGAAAGAAAGAAAGAAAAGGAAAAAAAGAAGCGCCTTTTTGAAAAGTCAGAAAGCAAGAGAAAAATGCTACCTGGGTCTACCAAGTCCTGACATAAGAATGGCTGCTACAAAAGGTATGCGAGCAAGAACAACACTAGGAAAACCAACAGAAATTTAAACCGGGGAAGAAAGCAGCATGACAGAATTTATAGTAGAATGTCTCAGGCACCACAACCAACTCTCAAAGCAAGAGAGAGGCAGATCGTATGAGCAGCTTTAATAAAGTCTTTGAGGAGCCTTCACTCCAAGAAAAAACGGAAAAGGTAAAACTAATTGAAATGAGCAGTCAGACATAAACAGGTCTTCTAACCTTTGAAAAGAAGTGTACTCTGCTCAAAATGGAATACTGAATACCTCTCTAATTTAACACATGCGAGTAACTTACTGCTGGAAACATTTTCTCATTTGTAAGAGATACTAATGCAGTAACTACCTACTTCTTTTTCTTTTCCATACAAAAAAACCCACAAGTGATATTGTAAAAAGCTCTTTTTAACTGGTTTAAGATGGTATGCAATACTATTTCTGAAGGTAGAAGGTCTCATATTAACACAACTGCTTAACCTGATTACAGGATAATCTGACTTGAAATAATTGTCATATTTATAGAGCTATCAGTGCTTATTCAACAGCAACCTCTTTAGCAAAACATTAAGAAAAATGCAAGTGATGTGAAAGCAGCTGAAATTAATATAGGCACAAAAAAACTTCTCATTTTCATGCTGTACTGAAAGCTTAATTTCTCTCCTGCCTACTCTCCCCTCCCCTTTACTCATTCTCTTTCCCCCCCTCCCTTTCCTTAGTTTAAAGCTGAACTGAGCCTCTCCCTTCACCTTGCTCTGCCCTTTTGATATTCATGGTTCTGTTAAATCAATTTCCAGCGGTGTCTATATACAAGCATGCACAACAAATTGAACGATAAAAAGCAAAACCTTTGGTAGATAAAGGCTAAAGATGCAAACAAGCAAAATAATGCAGTAACCTTTTACTCGCCTGCTGGAGGTACTGTCTGCTGCATAGAATTTTAAATCCTCATCTGCAGATGCAATTGAGCTGGTATTGCCAAGGACTCTGCTCTTCCTGTGCTGATTCTACACGGCTATTCATCGAAAGAGTACATTATATAGAAAATTTAAAATAATATCAGGTGAAATTACTTCAATGGCTTGAAAGGAACCAACTTACAAAAAAACCAGCTATAGCTCTGACCAGTCACATTTCAGAGATATGTCAGACACATTAGTGAAGAAAGTCTTATTGCTGTTGCACGCTTGCCAGCAATGTGCAGGATGTGAAAGCAGAGAGAGCTAATGAAAAAAAAAAAAATTAATACACAGATTTAAAGTGCAAGGATCATGCTCTAATGCTCAACATTTCACACATCCTGCATACCACAAAGATCTCTTTTCACAAGCATCTATTGTTTATAAAGCGAAGAAAACATTCTTAAAAGCAACCCCCACATCCCCTAACTTCCAATCCTGGTCTCTCAGTAGACTGCAGATCAGTTCTAATACAAACATTCTTACTGTACCCATATGTCTGATAAATAGAAATACTAGCTTTTTCCTTTAGCAGCACGCAGTGAAGGATTTCTTAAGAAGAAACAGACTAAAGGAAAGCATCAATACTTGGAATAATGGTTTCCAGTCTAATAGGGTTAGGAAGTGCAAGGGCACTTCACTAGAATTTGTATTATTCTTGGTAGAAATGACGTGCCTAAGTAAAGGCTGCTATTCATTATTTATTAATTTTTCCCCTTCTCATGTCAGTGTCCTTAATGTAGTATTGATTCCTGTCCACATGCAGATACAGCTAGTGACTGACAAGCCACAATTTCAGAGAATAAGTATCTACAACCTAAATCAATATTTTTACAAATATCAAAGTAATATCACTGCGGGATGTAATTTTTTTTGGGTCTATCTATGGACAGCAGAATTGAAGTCCCGCTCATAGTCAAGAGACGAACAAACTTTCCCCACCACCACCACAAGCATCCTATACTGTCATTTAAAACAGACTTGTTTACATTTTACTTTAGTGTTACCACTGTATTTGGTTTCTTTTACTTTTATAGTGTCTTATGAGTAAAAATTTCAATATATCTTTACTTCCTACAGTATGTTTAACTTGAAATTAAAATTGCTTGCCGTGAATCTTTCGTCTTACTTCCCTGTTTCAAGCTGAAGTATTAAATGCATAATGTTCTCCATATTATTCACTGACAGGACAGAGTCACGAAGACAACATCCTCAGAATTGTGGTTACCTTCCAGAATATCAACTATTTTTACCATTATATTAACTCTCATGAGTTCCAAAACTTAGTCATAACCAAACTTAAAAACACAGCAAGGTTGTTTATGGTTTTAAAGAAACATTTATTACACTAACAAAGCTTTCTTGCAATATTCTCCATTACAAGCCACAGACTTTTTCCATTTTTAAAAATGCAAAGGAGAGATGATTTCATGCTAAGGCAAGGCCATAGTCTCCTGTATGCAAAATCGCAATGGGCAAACAGCCAGATACACTCTTAGTTAAAGAGCCTGGATGAAATATCACTTGGATACAGACAGTGGAAAAGACTATAGAATATGAAAAGTGTAAGTACCAAAACCAAAAAAAGATGTGCAGAATGTATACTTAATTGTTCACAAGGATATACATATGGAAACAATTTATAAATTATGAAACACAGTTACTGAACATATAAACAAATATATACAACATTGAACTGGGGGAAAGCCTTCCTACAAAAAGAGATTCTTGCCAAATCAGTGTAGGACACTATTAAGAAAAAAACACTATACTCTGTACAATTCATTATAAAGTTTAAACATTGAAACATATTGCTATGATCTAAACATCCAAGATACTTGATATACAGTAGGATACTCAAACCTTTCTGGAAAAAAAAAAAAAACCAAAAACCAAACAACAAAATCAGGTTTATTTGTTGCTACCCATTTAGAACACAGCAAGAGAATGCAAGAGAAGGTTTAACTCTAAAGGGCTCAGAAGGATGGAAGATTTTTTCCACAACAGATTAACAAGTTTTAAGGCAACTCTCTGAAAGAGTCTGAAACAGAGACCCCTGGGTCTGGCCCCACCACCTGGTCAGCTCCCCTGTTCCGTCTGCAGCCAGTTACGCTGTCTCGGAAAGTAAACTCAACATGCAGAACAACCACCTACATTCTACTTTTCAATAGTTTTTCAATTTAATTCTCAAATTGTTGATAAAAAAATAGGGAAGGTGTTTTCAATACCTACTTAACTTTTAATACAATCAGAACATACATTTCTTTGCGCAAGGCAAGATTTAATACAAGGTATGCAGGCTTTTAAAAATTATTTTTCAAGTGAAGATCACGGCCATCTGAAAGAAATTCTGTAAGTCTCATAAAAGTAATAGAAGAACTTGTAGTGCCATGAACTGAACCTAAGGTATGTATTTCTTTCATAATCCAAATAGTTGCTTTATTGGTATTTACGAAGGACTAAGAGTCCTTTCATACACTAGTATCATAAGTAAATAGGTAAAAGATAGCTTCTAATTGAAGGTTTGCTACTGGTAATAAAAACTTTTTAAAACCCTCCATTGGGAGAAGTGGCAAATTGCTTCAAAAACTACATCATCTGCAGCACTCTGAAGAAATCGGAGAAAGTTCCAACTTAATGTGAAAATGTCCTTTGAATGTGTGGATTCTCATGTCAAAGATCATAAATTAATTTTAAAAAGTCATCACAACAGGTAAAATCTGCAACAAGCAGATTTCACAGCAGATATAGGAAGGATATAAGAAGGGATGTCCAGTTTCACCTAATGCACAGTACTACAGAAGTGCTGGTTTGCAGCTTCATCAGCTTTTCTCTAAGCGCCTTTTACCTGGTTGGGATGAGATGAATGGGCAACCAAACTCAGGCTCATTCTTTGCCCTCTCACACAAGAGAAACCACAAAAGTGGTTGAAAAAGTAGAAGACAGCTATTTTTGCTCTAGAGCAATTTGGGTAAGTTTGCACAGGACAAACATGGGCTCTACCTCTTAAGGCCTTCATCTCAATACCTGAACCCCTTTGTTGATGACTAGTTTCCTAATTTGGAAAACAAAACATACAAGCAGCACCTACCTCCAGAAACCAAACGGCAGTACTTTTCCCAGCCTCACCCACAGAGATAAAAGGAAAAACATAGTCCTAGTATTTGCAATACTAGCATGTGTTTTCTTAAATTCTTCTGGACATCAATGGACTTGCCATCTTTCCCTGCACAGTAAAGGCATGTGACCCAAATCCTGGCTTCCAAAAGCATGAAAGCACTGTTATGCTAGGAGGTTTGAAGCCTGTGTTTGTGTCAACCTCTCTGAGGAAAGAGTCCACATCACTGCCATTCGAATTTCTTAACAACATTCACTGCAGGAAATGCAATGACATATCCAACTAACTGAACTGACAAACATCTCACTATAGAGATACATCATCATCATTACCCATCCAAATTATTGGCTCCCTAAACATAAATGCACATTGCCTTCTCATTAACTCCATACTGTGTTCATATTTTCAGTATTTATCTTGCATGCTGTCCCTCTACCTGGACTCTCTGTTGGAGAGAAACAAAGGTGATGGGATACAAATTCATTCTCTGCAATTTTGTAAGAGCCACTCCATCACTTACCAGATGTGAGATGTGTTTATTGATTACACCTGAGGGAGACCCACATACCAACTGCATTTCTTTGTCTCAACATTGCTACAGTAACATTATTTGATATTTATTGCAAGTTAATGCAGCAAGGAAGAGTAAGCTGTTCCTGTATATGATGTAAGTGTTCTCAACATTTGTCCCAACATACTCATAAACAGCCTAATGAAAAAAAAAAAAAAAAAAAAGTTAAAAGACTGGGGAAAAAAATAACTTTATCTTTTAGGGCCAAGGTATTTTGCACTTGAAAATTTAATCACTTCAATCCACAAGAGTTGCATACTACAGAAAATTGTAGTAAATCTGCTGAGGGTTTCCTGTAGCTGGCTCATACCTAAGGACCACATATAGGCTAGTCTCCCTATTCTCCTGGCCATGCAACGTCCCCACGAAATCTTTAATGCTGCATGTGTTCAGTTCCCTTTATTGTAGGCAAGCAAGGAAACAAGCAGGGAAAAAAGAACCCCAAAAAAACCCCAACCACTAGAACACAAAACCAAACCAAACAAAAAACAAACAAACATGCAAAAAGGAGAAGCCACTATCATTTTGTTGACTGGGCTGAGTGAATCCTCCAGCCACTGGTCTTACCTCCCTAGATAACTTCCCTACATTTCACTCCCCAGAGTAGTCGTATTTACTTCATCCGGGCTTCTTCATTTTACCTAAGTAAAAACCGCACACCCAGCACCTGCTAAACAAGAAGAAATTCTTTTCTACCATTTTCCACCTATATGAGAGCAAAAGAGGTTTAACCCACAGTGAGTAGAGTCTAATGAGGATAATCAGTGTGGGCCTTGTGAGGTTGTCTCCTGAGAGAACAGGAGGTGATCCAGCAGCAGATTTCTGGATGCCTTTTCTAGTGGGCTTAAGGACAACAGATTTCATCATTTGGCTGGGGAGCTAAAATCACTTAGCTTAAGTAGTGCTGTTGATAGACATGTGGTTCCTGGCATTAGATAGGAAGGCTACATTTGAGTCATGAACATAGGCAGTAGCAACCACTCGCACCAAATTAGGTATGGAGCTATTACAGCTAAATACAGGGACATCTGCACAGGAGTTGTTCCTCTCCTCGAATCCTCCTAAATGCACTTACAGCTTTACTGAGTACTCTCTACTTCTCGCTTCTTCCCTAAAAACCATCTGTACAAGCCAGTTTTCTACACAGCACAGGAAAACAGCTGGAGATTATAAACCAACTGAATACAAGAAGTCAGTAACCCTTCAATAAAAGAATAAACTCACATTACCTTATCATTGTCAACACCCCAAAATGTTACCTCTTAAGTATCAAAAGTTGTTAAACATATCCACACATCCTGGTTTTTAACAGCTGGTGATTTTCCTCATTTAGAGCTCTGGGGAGCAGCTCGGGATGAACCCCTTAGCTGACTGCCAACTTACAACCCCTCATTGAAATAGTTAATAGTTTTCTCAGAGGTAACCCTGAGTGCAAGCACTGAATGTTTCTCTCTTTCAGAGCTCTTGTTTCAGGCTATCTGCTGATTTAAGAAGAAAATACTATCAATTTATGCTTGGTACTTCTTTTTAAAGGTGACTTAATTACAAGTGTTACCCCATTTTAAAAAAAGAAACCCCCAAGTACTGTAAAAGAAAACTGACATCTTATGGAAAGAGGGATGCTGCTATAACACCTTGGCCTGTAATAACTATCACAGAGGAAACAAGTGACACCATTTGACTAAAAACTTCACAGTCACCTTTTTCCATTACTGTTAACAGAGATGAGGATGAGGACTCCTAACTTCTCAGAACAGCCACACAGTCACCACTGACAGGATTCTTCCACAAGAAGTACAGGATAATAACCAGGCAACTCTTGCTGTGCCCTGGGAACAGAAAGCCTCTGACCTGAAAGGCTGAAACACGAGTCTTAAAGGGTGGGTTTCAACCCCTTTATGGAGAATTGCCGCAAGAATTTAGCCCAGATTTCACATCTAACTCCTGGTCCCCCTTGTTTCCTGGGGCAAATGGGGAGGGATGAGAGTGACATGGACATAATCTTATATTTATGTGTCATGAAAGCCTGATGCTTCCTAAAAGTGTCAAGCTTGCTACATATAGGCAGACTGACTCCACTGTCATAGGCGGGTCCTGACAAGCAACAAGGAAGACCACACTCCCTTCCCTGCATTTCTGGGAAGCACAGGCAAAATAGGAGAAAGGCTCTCTGGCAAAACAGTCAACTCTTACATACAGAAATTATCCTAGAATGGTTAGAGGTGAAAAGGACCTTAAAGATCATCAACTTCCAAACCCTGTGCCATGGGGCGGGGACACCTCCCACTAGACCAGGTTGCTCGAAGCTCCATCCAGTCTGGCCTTGAACACTTCCAGGGATGGAGCAGCCACAGGTTCCCCCAGGTAACTGGATCCAGTGTCTCCCCAACCTCACAGTAAAGAATTTCTTCCTAATATCTAATCTAAATCTCCCCTCCTCCAGTTAAAAAACAATTACCCCTCATCCTATCGTTCCACTCGCTGATTAAGAGTCCCTCCCTATCTCTCCTGTAGGCCCCATTTAGGTACTGGAAGGCTGCAGTAAGGTCTCCCCAGAGCCTTCTCTTCTCCAGGCTGAACAACCCCAACTCCAGTTTTTCAGCAATATTTTTTGTAAACACCAGGAAAAAAAAAAACCACAATATACCAAAAAAATTAGATTTATCCATGTTCACATATAGAGGAAGGCAGACCATCACTCTCTGGTTTACCAGGAATATTTCAAATAAGAAACCTTAAAAATTGATTTCAAAGTTCAAGAGAAAAGGACAAGGGTCTTATAAAGATCAGTGTTCCCACTATATTTCATGTTACATCAGGAACCACAACAACAATGATGCTATTTTAATCCTGCAGGCTACAGGAAAGGAATGGATTGGCCTTTATTGTTTAAAGACATCCAAAACTCAGAGATGACTGGCTACTTCAAATGAAAGTGATAACATTTACATAATCATTATCAACTAAGAGACATTTTTTGCCCCATTTCTCCACTCAAGCCTCACACTCCACCTACAGGCTTACAGTAAGGCAAAATATTTAGTATAAATATCACCTTCTGCAATACTCTGTGTCTGAAGTCCTTATTCGTTGCCTTTTCATTACCCCTTTGGAAGTCACGGTCCAGATCTTTCTGCACAGCTTTACCCACGGCTACAGTTAATACAATCTGTATGAGTGAGTCATGTGGAAAAATGCTAGCTTAACACCAGCAGGTTATGAAAGTTTAAAAAGCTATTTTTAATTTAGACACAAGTTCATCACATCACACGATTATGTCCTACGCCCCTGTTAACATTCTGTTGAAAAGCTGGGAATTCTTAATAGGAGAAACTGGCTACAATTAACATCAGAAAACATTAACAGATGTTGATGTAACAGGATGAAAAAAAGCACCTCGTCCATTCACTTTTTTCATATGAGGTCATCAATCCGGTAATCCTAGAAGGGAAACTGTGACCTCCAGCTAAAAAAAGAGTGAAGGTAATGCAATGCTATCAGTCAGAGAAACTGAACATTTTGCAAACTGTACTTTCTAGAGGATAGTTCACGTTTCCTTAACAAAGACTAAATGAACTTCAACTCCAAAAGTGAAACAGATAAAATACAAATTCCAACCTAACTCAAGGTAAACAGAAATTACAATCTTTCATCAACCTTCTCCTAACAAAAAGAAGGTAGCAAAAACACCCACACACATATAGACACAGTGCAAAATTCGTTCACAAAAATATCTAGTATGTCAGTGCTTGACCTAGCCTGAAGAGAAAGGAACAACCTATATGGGTGTTGCATATTTATGACTCCTATATATTGACTTTCTTAATACATAAAACTTTTATCCATTTAAAAAATCAGCAACTGATACAAAGAGAACTGACAAAATAGTTAGATCTTTTCTAAAATATCAAATATATTTGCATTTATTAATTATCTAAAGGACAGAAAACAAAAGACAATTAGCTTCTCCCCATCCCTTTATGCCATACCATCTATTCTTTATACAGAAAAATTGAGGCTTTCATATGAGTTTAACCTAGATAACACAAGTAACACTAGCAGTACAGATGCTTCAGTACAAGCTTTAAGCGTGTGCCAGAACGCAAAACTGAAGCACTCTCCATCATTAAAGACACTGGCTAAACACACTCCAGCACAGGCATATTAACTCCCTGTTATTCAAGCACCTCTTGAATTTTGCTGAGCTAGAGTAACCCAGTGTCAGTGCTCACTGCAGGGAAGTTTACCTGAGGCTGCTGCAGTCCAACAAGCACTGGCAGCAGAACCACTTACGTGAGCTTCAAAAAAGTACTTCATTCCCCTCTCAGGCGTTTCCACTCCCGTGTCATCCCTGGCCTCGAGCTGGCACAAGAACCTGTGCAGACTGCACAGACGTTTTAGACGTTCTCCTGATAATTAGTTTTAACCTGCAATAGATCTGGAATCTAGTTCACTGCAGAAATGCTCCAAAACTTCTAGAAGTCAAGGGTCAGAAGTTGATCAGAAGAACTTCTTTCGGCAGCAGTGCCTACTTTAAAGTACTCAAAAACTACAGCCTAACACTAGTTTTGACCTTAGCAGCAGTGTTGCTTATGCCAGGTTACACAGCCTTTAAGCCCTCGTTTCAAACCCCTCTCCCTCCCATACAGAGGGGAATACAGAGGTATAATTGTTCATTTAGTTGGACAGAGAAGAATAGGAAAATTGATTTGGATGAAAAATAACCCAGGAAAAAAGAAGGCCACGCTTCATAAGATGGCCAATCTAATCACTGTGCTATGCTACATGTGACTTCATCAAAATAATAGAGGTGGACAGTGAGGTGGAGGGTAGAGGGAGAACAGGAGAGATGAAGGGGGGCAGCAGAAGCCAGGGATATTGCTTTTTCAGCCAGCAGGGATATCACAGGAATGCAAGCACAACCAAATCCACAGATGTCATTCGCCATTCTGATGAAATCATTTGTTCCTCTGTTCCTCACTTCCTTGTCTATAAAACAGGATTAAAATTTACTGTGCTTAAGGCACTCCAGCAAGGTAAAGAAGCTGAAGACTAAGTTTCTTAGTTATGAGTGAAAAAGGAAAGGAGTGATACAATTCTTCTTGAAGACAGTACAAGAAAAAAACAGCTACAGGGAGAAATAAGTAGGTTTATTTCCTTTTCCTGCAAACAAAGTATAGGAAAAATAAATGTTATGGGTTTTGACATGATGGAGCCAGAGTATGAGAGAAAAAGTAGCTCTCAAAACTGAGAGCAGAGCTGCAACAATAAACATGCTAAGCCCTGCTCAGAGGGAGCTCCAGCTGGATGCACCCTTAACATGCTGCTCAAAGCACTGCGGCCCCTTAATCATCTATGGTTGCCTTTGCATTTGAGCAGCAAGTGGACCCATGGCTTTACAGGGGAGGAAGAGAAGAACTGACTTAGAACCAGCACCCTGGAAATACAGAATAGCCATCAATGTAACATCCTAACCAGGCTTTCACTATGTATTACCAAAACAAAATCTTACTTCTAAATGATGACTAGCTCTTGTGTCGCATTATTTTTCTTGGATGTTAAAAAGCTTTAATCAATATAGAGATGTGAAAGACCAATTAAGTAGTGAGGTCACTTGTGCACAATACTGGGAAACAAGTTTTACACATACGCATCTCTGCAGTCACTTAGCAGCAAACAGTCAGTGCAGACGAAGCAAGCCATAGAAATGCATGCAAGGTTTATTAAGTTAAGATGATTAACTGGGAGCAGAAATAAGTATACAAGAATCTTGCAAAACTCACATCTGATTACATGCCTTTTAGCAGTTTTTATTTATTTTTACAAATAAGAGAAATTATTACATTTCTCTACAGTTCTGAACATCTTTGGTCCCTGAACATACTATTTATAAGTCATCTTTAGAATATTCAAGAGGTTTTCAAAATTCAGGAAGTACTTTCTCCCTAAAGCAATGCTAGGATGAACTAATTAAGGTACAAGTGTATGCAAAAACCCAAATGATGACCACTTCACATTCTATGCGTATGTATATATCTACTGTTTCTAGCAAAAGATACCCGAACAACTAAGATCCTAAAGAACAAGCAGTTTATCTTTCCTGTTAAGATCATGACATTCTTTGCTCCAGACTTCAGACCCAGGCTTAAACAGACTTCAGACAAACATTTTCCTTGACCTATGGCATAGAGAAAAGTTTACAAAGCCTTGACAATCGTATTTCAGATTGCTGACAAGAAAAGACATCTGCTGGCACCATTAAAAAAAAAAAAAAAAAGAAAACAAAGACAGAATACTATGAAATGACATTACTATTGTCATAATTTATTAACTAAAAAATAGTAAAAGTGGAGCTTTTCTAAGGCAACACAGAATGTTTTTCTTAAAGATTCTTCACCTATTGGGATATTTATAATATCTGACAAGCAACACATGGGTGATGGAATATACTTGGTACAGTGCATCCCAAGCAACCCATTCCCAGCTCACTTTTACCAGGGTCATATTGAAGAATGTGAAACCTGCAGAATAGCATTTGGTCAGGCCAGCTGGTTTGTTTTTCTTTGCTTGGAGTTGCTTTTGTAGCTGGAAGTGGGTGAGAGGGAGACCATGACACAAAGACCTTTTAAGATATAAAAAGAGTCTTTTGTAATTCATTTTGTGTAGTCACCATTCGAACACAAACCTCATTTAATTCATTTGTTGTAGCACTGTAAATAGAGTGCTTACGGACACAGTCAAGGTGAAGTCTCAGTATGGTCATGCCTTTTGTCTGTCATAACTAAATCAACTTCAATTAAATTAAATGCTTTAGTTAATTAATCAGTGTAACTAATTTATCATTTGCTATTTACACCGAAGAATTAATTCATACACTAGAAAGTTCTGCCCCGTCCCTTTTCACTAGCTGGTATAATAAGGGATATTACCCTTCTTCCCTCTCCTGCCCCTCACTGCACAAGCCTGGTCTTACTATCATTATTCTACCCCATCACTCATTATTACTCTAATTATTCTACCCCATCACAGCTGCGATGCTGTTACAATTTGTAGTATCTGCTCCTCAAGATGCCTAGTATATCCTCTGTCTTATAACATTCCATAACATAAAAAAGAAAGTAATTCTAAAACTCCTAGGCACTAAGCTTTCAAACTGGCATAGAAGAAAATACATACAATCTAGGTGCAAATATTGGATTTCTCCAGAACTAAGATTTTTAAATCAACATGACACGAAGAAGAGTTCTCCCATACTATTTATTGGAGCTTTTTATTTGTTGTGTCTTCAGTGTTTCAGTTTTATATAAAACATTATACTTCTAGACTTCACCAGCTTGGACTGTCTTTATTAAAACAAAGAAATAATATTTATTTGCAATACTATATTATATTTACTCAGTCAATGACCTTTCCCATGAAGGAGTGTCACTGTCCCTCCCAGTATTATATTCTAACACCTGGATATGTCACCTGTATCTATTGTCCTGGTTCATTCCAGTCCAGCTCCCAGACTCTTTAACAACGTGACTTTAAGTACTGCCTCTTGCAATGGTCAGCCTGTCATTTATCACAATGCTCTTCAGATCCACCATACAACTTGTCTCTCCTGAACGCAAGGTGGACCTTTCAGAGTGAACATCTCCAACCATTTTACACACACATCTCAGGACAGTCTCTGAATATTAGTTCCACTAGCTAAGTAGCAGTATCTTTGGAGCACGTCAGATAAGCTGAAGTTCTTTAGGAACTGATGACATCTCTAGGATCTCAAAATCATATTTTCTTAGCTTTCTGCAAATAGTTTCCATGCCTATCCACTAATTTTTATGCTCAATATTTTAATACAATATAGATAAGTCTTCATGGAAGATGTCAACCAGTCACATATTGAACCCATTAGCCAAAATATTGTGTCAGTGAGCAGAAAACATTTTATATCACCTCTAGGTATGAACAGTGCACATAACTATTTCAAACCCTCCTCCTTGCAGTTTTCAATTATAAGATTTTTTTTTTTATTCTAGCATTTCATACAAGTTTAAAAGTTCACCCAAATTCAAGGGAGCATTTCCCAAATTTTCCCAAAAGAATCATTCTCTACTAAAGTTTATATTCAGATAAATATTTCATCATCCTCCAGTAGCTGACAAATCAGCATACACTTCAAACCATCAGTTAAGGAAACAACTGTAAGTATGTTATGAAATATTCATATATTTTGTGCAACTGAAACTGAATTATAAAAGTGCCTTTCTGACCCAAACTAAATTGGTGCTTCTTCACCTTAAAAGTGCCTGACTGTAAATTGCAGCAGTTGAGGAACTACTTCATAAGCAGCTCAGTCCACACACAGAGAGAGATGTTCTGTAATATCATTAGCTGTCTCATTTAAGACCGTCCCAGCAGGCAGTCTCAGGACAGAGCTTAATCTATGAACTATCCTGCAAAAGGTCTTCTTTTGCCATCCCTGCAAGCAGACAGCAGCAGCCACCATCAAGACAGTTGCGTTGTTTTGTGCTGGGGCAATCACAGCTGCTCTTCAGCTTTATCTCACTAGAGACAAGTCATCTTCCCAAAGGCCATTCAATGAAAAGATGACAAACAGCAGGCTCTCTTCTTAGAAGTTAAAGGAGGAAGGGCTGGCTAACATATTAAATCACTAGCTGCAATGTTCTCTTACAAAAAGAGACTTTGACAGCTAAAGAATATTTTGCATGGAGTAGAGTGGAATAATATGCATGAAGAGTCCCCCTCGAAAGGTAATTGTGGTTTCCCAAATTAAAAATGGAGAAATAGTGCATGAAGTTACAAATTTGTGTTGTTTGAAGTGTTAAGGAACAGAATTCTAAATTCAATTTGCAATTGGTATCTAATTAATTTTCTAGAAAATACCCAAGATCTCTCTGTGGGTAGTAGCGCAGTGAAGGTACAGTTTCATTTAATTATTCAAAATGCATCTACCACAAGATGTGAGCAATAGAAAACATGCCACAAAAAGATGAGATTTTTTAAATGGAGTTTTAAAGTGAGGGAAAAAAAAAAAAATAAAACCAAAATCCCAACCCCAACGCTCTAATCAAAAGTTACTACAACTATTTAAAGTAATCTTCAATAAAAAAAAGCATTCTTTTTTCAATGACTGTCCCAGGGTAGCCTATTTCCAAAAAACACTGCTTCTTTTTAACTGAAAATACTGGTAATAAAAAAAAAATTTAAAAAGGGTTAAATTCTTAAAAGAAAGCTATTTTTCAAGTTAAATCTGAGACAATCAGCAACTTGTTGAGCAACTTGACCTTTACACCTATTAAACATGTCAAATCATCAAAAATTGATTTCTATGAAATATCTTTTGGATATAATTGGTGTATTATTTTAAGTTGACTTTATTTTACTGCAAACTATTATTGCTGACAGTTTACAAGGCAAACAGTTCACATACCAAATAACACAAGCACACAAAAGGTCCAAACAAGGATCAGACTTGATGGACAGATGAAAGCAGAGAGGCTGCAAGCAGGGGATGGTATTCCTAAAGTGAGTGTGACCCTTGGCCAAACCCACCAAGAGCAGCTCCCTTTAAAAAGCTCATTCATTAACTACCAAAGGCTAATGATTCAGATGTCTTCCAGGAAGGCAGCTAAGAGTTTTGCAAGTCTAGTAACTGTTGGCTGGCAGTTGAAGGAAAGGATGGGAGGCGTCTGTGCTCCCTTCCCCAACTTAGATCTCCCGTGGGACAAAAATTCAAAGATTTCAGAGTTAAGCCGGCTTTGTATTAAGTAGCACAGACCAAGTGAGAATCTTGCATAGATTCTGAAGTTATGAAAGACTAGTTTAAGCAGCAGACAGAACAATGAAAATTTCACCACAATTTTACCCTACCCTTGACTTTACTGAAGACAAGCTTCTGTCCATATATCAAAAATCCCAAATACACGTACCTTTGAAAGCTACAACTCCTGTGAAGACAAACATCTTCCTACAGTAATTGATACCAGACAGAGCAGCTTATACCATACCACTGCTCAAATTTATAACTTGCTACAGGAAGTCCAATGTATTAATTTTCATGTCTGAAAAGTAATATACTGGAAATATTTTCAGTAATTTCATATGTTACAGTCCTTTTACTGTCACAAAAAAGTAACAAAGAGACTTGAACTATGCATAACTGACAATCTATCCTGCAGAGAGTCTCTCTGGCAAACTCTTCTTGGAGGCAGACAGTGATGGGACAAAGGCTATAGACACAAATTAGAACAACAGAAATTCTGCCTGTATGCTCTGAAAAAAAGTTTCACCTAACAGACAGTGAAGTACTGAAGCAGGCTTCCAGTGAAGCTACAGAATATCTAATCCTTGGACATATTAAAAAATATCCTGAATAGCAACCCTGAGCAACTTGATTTAAGCCAGTCCTGCTTTGAGTGGGGGTCTGGACTCGCTGATCTCTAAAGCCCCTCCGAATCTAAAGCACCTTATGACTCTATGAAACAAAGAAGGATCAGAAGGAAGAGAGGGAAAGGTGGGGGGGTGGAGAGAGGAGGAGGACGAGTGCGGGGAGGGGGGTGTGGTGTGTTAACTCTACCATACTGTAAAGCAATACACTAATAGATATACACCAGTATACAGATTGATGTTTCATTTTTGCCTGTAAAAATGAAGGGGTGGAGAAACCCTTTTTAATTTTTTTTTTGTTTACTCTACCTTCCCAGTGTTCTTCTGTTCTATCTCCCTATTCTTAAAATTGAGGCTTTTTTTTAACCTAATGTTAACAGGCAATAACACCTAATTAACAAAAAATCCAATCTCAAATTTCTTATTAAAAAAATGTCATTACTTGCTTTTAGAACATAAGACTGGTAGACCTTTTTAAAATCATATCAAATGAACTGTACTGATCTCTATATTTCACATGATTTACAGTTAACTGCCAAAACAGGGAGAAGCCACAGAAGTTCTTTAAAAATAATAATAATAAAAAAGATATAAACAGTATTTGTTTGTAAAGCAAACCAATGGACGTAATGGAGGCAAAGGAAGTCAATCATAAAGAGATTAGGCAGTACGATCTAACAGGTAGGAACGGAAGTTTTCAAGATGTGAAGCACACATCAGTAATGATGCTCAAGCCACTTCAAAGTTCTACATCCCCCACGGAGTATGGAGTACATACATATTCAGAGCCAGGAGGCTTCTGATGCTGCTGTGCACGTGCACTGAAGCGCATCCTAGCACTCCACCTAAAGCAAAGAGATAGGAAAACACAGGGAATTTCTGATGCATTTGTCTGGCACTCCAATACACTGATAAGGAGTGTATCCTTAATCCTTGACTCTCCATTGGATTAGTCCTCCAGCTCTGAAGCTTTGGCCCTGTCCTGCTCACTACAGAGCCAGATTTTCACTCTGCCCACAAAAAGAAAAAATATCAGACTAGTTTAGACTTAAGGGATATCAGGAGGTCTCTAATGCAACCTTCTGTTCAAATGATGGTTCAATACTGAATTTAGACCACGTTGCTCAGAGTTTTGCCCACTCAGGTCTTAAATACCTCTAAGAACTTGGTGAGGGTTGGCACTTTGCAATGCAAGTCTGTCAATGCATACAGATGCTTACCAATTATGGATATAAAAAAAACAAAAAGGAGTACCTTAAGCAGAAATGAAATGGAATTCAATAAATACAACTGCCTGGGCAATTAGAAATGCAAGAGAAAGTCTAAAGAGTAAGTGATTTTTAACAATATAAAATGTTATACATTGTGCGAGTGTATATATACAAATGCCCAGAGGTTTTACATATACACAAGCAACAGCACAAAACAAGATTTCAAAATTATATAGACTAGCATAGAGCCAAAAACAGTTGGTGCCAAAAGTCATGGTATCTCCTCCACTGCCTCCTGGAAGCATTGCCCAAGTGCTTTTGAAATTGTTGTACACAAATAAAATTCAGCATGCAGCAATAGCCAGAGTTGATACAGCAAAAGCAAGACTGCATTTGTAAAGGCCTGATAAAAGGATGCAGCAGCAATCATGATGCCAGATGATGAGAGGCTTAACTACGTGGACAGAATACATATCTCACAGATTTTCTGCAGGAAGAAGCAGGGTGATTGCATGAGCAAAACAACAGCAGCAGTTTCTTTGTGGAGACACGCCGCTTTCCAAACCTGTATTGAGCCAACATTAAGTAACGCTCAAAGAGAGAGCACACCTATATTCCTGGCAGTCTGTCTAGTGGGCTGCTACAAGGACAGAGTCAGTTCCTTATTACTGATCTGACCCAGCTGGGCATAAAATGATGCCTTCCCACCTCTGTGAAAATACAGCAGGGTGGTTTCTCAGAATACTGCTTGGTCTGGCATTGCCATACCAGCAAACAGAAGCAGAGAAAGACCTGCCACTGGGAGGAGCTGCAGTCATACGTGATTTTAAAATCATTGCACTCCACTCTGGAGACTGCAAATCTGACAAGAGTTACCATTCCTGCACACCGGGTTCTGGTAACCAGAGAGAAGTTGCCTACTTCAGCATATAAAACAGTGGCTGAACAAGCATAGAGAACTAATTCTACATTATATAAAACTGAAGTCACACTTTTGGACATTAAAATGGGCCATCATTTTTGTTCTTCCCTAGGTCAGTCCAAAGTTTCATCTGAAGCAAGTGAAGAGAAATAAGTAACGCAAGTACAAAACAAGTACCAGCTTCCCCAACTCCACAAGTGTGAAAAACAGTGTCTCCATAATGCCATTTTTGACAACAAACGAAGTACTAAAAATGCAAAAGGGAAAAAAACCCTGTAATATTTATGTTTAGTCCTTTAACAACACCTTCACAAATCAGACAAAAGAAACACTTCAGTCTTCACCATGTTATCTATGAATAGAGGAAACAACAGCAACCAAAAGCGTGGACTGGCAACGGGCAACTTACAACAAAAGACTGAAGAAACTGAAGTTGTTCAGTTCAAAGCAGTGCTTCTCCACCTCCTTTTGTCGCTGAACTTAGCCCAGCATAGCCAAACCAGGGAGGTTCTGCATGACTCCTTCAACAGCCACCCTTCCCATTCCCACCTCCTCTGCCTCCAGCGCAGGAGTGCTCCCAACTGCAAAAGACCAGGCTCTCCTGTGGTCACCGTCCCTCCTCAACAAGGTGCAAGTTTTAAAGCACCAACTCCCGAGCACTGGCAAGGGACCACAGCTGACACACAAGCCACCTCAAAGCATTACACGGCCCAGCAGAGCTGGGAATTGTCACTGGTAATGATTTTAGATGCAGTTATCCTCACTGCTGGATGCCTGCACCCATCGTCACTGATGATGTGGCAGTGCCACAGGGATTTGTTAACCTCTGGCTTAGACGACAAGAGTGAGGAAAGGAAAAAAAGCAGTCTTTAAAAGCAAAATGCACGTGTATATGAAAGAAATAAAATAAGGAATATTTATCCTATCTCAGCAAATATAGAGGAAAAACTGGAACTGAGCTGAAGGAAAGGTGACACTGAGAAGGAGGCAAAGCAGTAGGGCAAGTCTATAAATCACAAAGTGGCAGAAGAAACTGGCTAGGGAAAACATGAACTTGCCTTCACTGAAGACTTAAAAAGAGATCAAAACACTCCTGGACAGACACTGGTCTAGTTACAGTAGATTTTTGTCTTGAGGAAGAAGACAGGCTCTAATTTCTCTTAATGAGCAACTCATGACAAGGTAACAGGAGCTTAATACAATTTTTAATGACATTTTACACAGGATCGACTGTCACATCACAATCAGCATGTTGGTATAGACACGAGAGGCTTTAGCAGCGTAGCTGTTAGTGCTCTCTAGTGGAGATAAAGGAGGAAATGTTCCAGAGTTCAAAGCCATGGTGGTTTCCAGAAACAGAAAATAAACTCATTTTGCTGTATTTCAACGATCTGATATAAATAACTACAATTCAATGTCAACATCAATACTGTTATTCACAGCTGAAGAGGCAAAAGCAGAGTGAACTCCTTCAGAACATCGGTTTTCTAAATACCTCTTGAAGATAAAAGATGTTTTTTCTTTCATTGGCTCAGTATATTGCTTCTAATCAACTGACTTCACTACGAGCGTATGGTAGAACAAAGAAGAGTCTGGAGAACATCATTATGCAATATTTAAAGTGTGCTTTACTCTCCAAAAGCATATTACAGGTAAGTACTACAAAGCTTTAAGGTAGATGGATGATGAAGTAAAACACGGATGAAGTGGATCCCCTCTCGTGTACTAGACTGTTACCAATGTCACAGTTGACATTGCTTCAGAAAGGTCACATACAAACACAGCACAGGACTCAACTCTAAACAGAGCAACAATACGTTGTAACCACAGGCTAGTTGTTTTTATTGCAAGTCAAAAAAGCTAAAAAGCTTGCTTGACCTCTGTCAAACAAGCATTTTTGAGTGGCAAAACAAAAGCGTATCCTTATCACACTTGTCACGGGCATAAGATTTCAGTTGCATACTTTTGCCATCTTCTGACCCCCAATCCAAACAGCAGAATCTTAAGGGTACACCAAAATTATTTTCTCCACAGTACATTTATATATCCAAGGTAACAGGAAGGGGACAAACTAGGATTCAGCTGGACATTCAGAGTTAAATCTTCAAGTTACTGGTGTTGCTTCTTTCTTTTTATTTTGAAGGAGGAAATGAGACTGGTGAATAATTCCCATGGGCTGACTGAAATTTTGGATCAAAGCGGATACTGGTTATCAAAGCTGGTAACAGAAATTACAAACGAAATGTTGAGATTATCTTTTCTGATTGTGGGTTAGGGCAATCCCATGCATAAATACAGACTGGACTGAAAACATCTCTGAGGAGAAAGGACTTGGGGGTGTTGGTGGATGAGGAGCTCAATATGAGCCAGCAGTGTGCGCTTGCAGGCCAGAAATCCAACGGTATCCTCGGCTGTCAAAAGAAGCGTGGCCAGCAGGATGACGGGGGTGATGCTCCCTCTTTGCTCATGAGATCCCAGCTGGAGGACTGCATCCAGCTCAGGGAACTCCAACATAAGAAGGGTGAGGACCTGTTGGAGTGAGTCCAGGAGGGCTGTAAAGATGTTTAGAGCATCTCTCCCACAAAGACAAGCTGAGATAGTTGTGGTTATTCAGTCTGAATAAGAGAAGACTCCAGGGAGACCTTATTGAAGTATTCCAGTACCTAAAGGAGACGTATATGAAAGATGGAGCGGGACTTTTTACAAGGGCATGTAGTGATAGAATGAGGGGTAATGTCTTCAAACTGGAAGGGGGGGGTAGATTTAGATTAGCTATAAGGAAGAAATGTTTCACTATGAGGGTGGTGAGATGTTGGAACAGGTTGCCCAGGGAAGTTGTGGCTGCCCCATCCCTGGAAGTGTTCACAACGCCAGGCTAGATGGGACTTTGAACAACCTGGTCTAATGGGAGGTGCTCCTGCCCATGGCAAGGGGGTTGGAACTAGATGATCTTTAAGGTCCCTTCCAACTCTAACCATTCTATGGTTCTAGGACTCCATATAGAGCAGTAGAAATGTTAAAACCCAATGAAGTCCTCAGTTATATCTGCGCAGCCTTAAAACCTTCAAATCAAAACTTAAAGGGTGTTTTCAATGTAATCTGAACTTACTCTTTAGTAGAGCTAAACCTATATATAACGATGACCAGATCAAAAGTCTGCAACTGCTGGACAAGAATGAAATGATTTTGCCAATTTAGCAGTAGTGTGAAGAAAACAAATGTGTGCCACAACATACATATGAAGAGGTGATAACAACTTCAAGTTAAGTTTACAAAGGCACCAAAAATTAAACTACGGTCACTGTGAAAGATGAGCAGTTATTTGTGTTTTGATCACCAACTGTCCAAACAGATAATCGTGAAGAGGTGAGGCATTGCATTAAGCTTTTCCTGTTTGAAAGATGGAGACAATTAAACAGATCCGTGAATGCCAGTGCATGCTTAAAGTTTTTGATGTGACTTAGGACAGCTTTGGTTGAAATATTAAGCAACAAGAGAGCCTACACATTAATCTATGTATTTTCTCAGTTTTCTAGAAGAAAGTTGCAGCCACCTCCCTGAGGTCTCTGCTTAATCAGTTAACTGAGGAAGAAGCAATTGTATGCAACTATGCAACCTCACACAAAGAAATACAACACATTAATAGGCCATTAAATAAATTTAATGTTAATCTTTTGGTCCCATCAAGGGCTCATTCTCTTACAATACGTCTGAAATTACCACAAATGATACCTTGGCCACAGAGGATTTTTATTTTTCTTTTAATTTTTTATAAGCATTTGAATAACCAACTTTTCAGGATGCAATAGTTCCCATAAGTAATCCACAATAACTTCAAACAGTTCCAACCCATTGAATCAAGCTACTCACACAAAAACTTCATTTAGCAATTGGAAGAGAGAGCAGAAATGGCAAGGCGTTTTTTCAGTGATGCTTTCAGAGACCAAGGCTCCCCTCTCCTAGTATGGATAATGAATGTAATGTAACATTATCTTCTTTCAGACTAAAGGAAAACTACTGTGTAGGCACAAAACTTACTATTGACCTTGTACACCAGTCTTCAAATGGCTTACATACCATTAAATTAGGTAGGTGAAGTTAGACAAGCTTATTCTGTCACTATTCTAAGGTAGTACTCTCCACACCTATTTTCAGACTATGATTTACAAAGAAAATACCTCACAGAGCAACACAGATGCAGATAACTGTGGAAAGGCAACTAAATTTAAAGTAATGGGAATTTGCAGTGTCAGAAGAGATAGGATGCCAAATTTTGCACTGAAACATTTGAAAAACCTAGCAATCAGTCTCTGATATCAAGGAGAGTTTGCATTTTTATCTTGTGTTCAGTTTAATTTGCAGAAGATTAAAGAATGGCATGTCAAAGCAACCCTTAACAGTCCCTGGAGTCTTTCAAATTCTTTGAATGGTCAAACTAATTTTAGCACCAGGTATGGAAAACTAGTAATTCTGTTTACTTACCTTGTACCAGCTGACTATAAATTTCGCTTTCTAGCAAGCCGAACACCACTGAAGTGTATGAACATCAAGAAATTCCCCAGTGTGGTCTTGGATGAGAGTCTGTACCAAAGGCATCTAACATTTTCCTGTGTTAACATGGATGCAAAGTGAATGGTGAGAGTCACAAATAGAGTAAGGACTCTGCTCTCCAGCACCATACCTGTCATTCTATTCTATAGCCAGAATCCAATGGAACCCTATGAAGCAGCTGATCCACTCACCTATATATGATTGCTCACACATGCAAGCTCAGCTGATCCAGGCCTTTGTTATTTTAAGGGTGAATTACCACAAAGGACTGGATAGACAGACAATTCCTGGGACAACTTTGAAAATACTCTTAATGAGGATGCGCTTCCAGTGTCCAGTAACTTGCATTCAGCCACGCAGGTTTTGTGCAATATGCTAGTACACTGAGATACTAACAGCTAAGTCTGTGTCTGCATCCAGATTTATATGCAGTACTGCTAAATTATTCTGCAAGATCTTTTAGTTCTGTGGCCATCTAAATATTTTTCTGATACTAGTATTTAAACAGGAAATTAAATATTGCTTTCATTGTATGTATCCTCCTATTTTAACTGGCTAAAACACAATTCTTTATAATCCATGCCAACAACTTCCAATACTTTGGGGTATCATATTATCAGTATAATAATAATTTCCAATCTCAAAAAAAAAGATAAAAAAAAGAAAAACTATAATACTATAAGAGCTAACAAAGTCAGTAAGTCTAAACCAAGACAAAAGACTCTCGAGAAGACCAGGCACCTTTCAAAGTAAGAAGTTCATCAGTAACCTTATCCATTTCCCACAACTGAGACTTTATTATCATTTCCAGCTTGACTATCAACTCAAGTTTGGCCCATGACATAAAATTCTATCTAACTAATAAGAAAGAATAATGGAAGCATTTATTAGAGAAGGAAGGACTGTTTGCTTTATATTTCCCATTTGTTTGCTAACAAAACATTCTGTCTGACTTTATAAAATAGCAGCACTCAGAATGAACAAACAGAAAAGAATTAAAACTTAAATGGGGTACAGTACTCTCTCCCAGTAACAACCACACTTGAATAGTGAAGCACAAAAACAGGTAACAATGAAACTCACTTTAAATTGACCGATCTTGTTAAAAACAGAAGGCTGTCTTTGCTAAAAGGATTCTGCTTTAACAATCTGAGGAGTATTTCCTTCCAAAAATCTGGATGTCCTTTATCCAAATTCTGAAACTCAAAATAAAGATTGACTTTTTCGTCAGTCCTTTTTAATGGCATACTACATGCTAGACCCTCCTGCTGGCTGCTGTTTAAATTAGCCTGACAGTACTCACAGACCTGCAAGACCTACACTTAGAATAAACAATATATAAACCAGCTGATGAGCACCAGAACGAGATTCAGGTGCTCCAGACACCAGTGGCCACCAAGATGCAGGTACCTGCAACTCTACTCCTGCTCATGGTTGAAGGACTGTAATTCTACCCGCACAAAGCAGAAGGATTCCATTCCTTCATGCAGTAGTAACAGGAGCATCTGTAACGTACTATTTTTAGAAGTGACTAGCTCACTGCCAGCTGAGAGAGGAATGAGGAGCTGCAGGCCAGAACACCGGATCTGCCTTCTAGCTATTGCTCCATCGGACCCAGAGGGATGTGTCAAGCTGCCCCTGCCCTTCGCTACTACCTGGAACATGGACTCAAACTCAGACAAGCTTGCTACAGCCATTCTTTTGGCCTCTCCTAACACTATCTCCAAAGACCTCCTGGATGCTCACAGCAGGTTTTAGCTGCCCTGTTTCCAGTCCCAGGCAGGCAGTGAATTGCACTCCAGTGATGTCTGCAGGCTTCCCTTTGCAGCCCACAGGCTCATAGACAGCTCAAGGTTTTGATTGTATCACACGATCACCCAAAATATAGGCCTGTAATTCATATGCCTTCACTTAATCCTGTTCAAAACTTCTTTCCAATTAATTAGACCCACAAATGTCTATGTTAGAACCAAATTATTTCCAGGCTTTTGTATCTGCCCCTAAGAGCGCAGTACCATTATTCATATCTAAACTGTACACTGGAAATCAGAGTAAAGAACTAGTTCATTAAACAAGAATTCTAGCGTGAGAAATTTTCGAGCATTAAAAATCAGCACGTCTTCTTGGCTATTTTGTGAACTTCATTTCAGGCATGGGAAACAAGCAACATTTTCAAATAAAGCATAAACAGTCTATCTTATGGTGATTTACAAGATCCAGAGAGGGCGCTTAAAAACTCTTAGAAGTCAACCCATAGTCAAAAGAAGAAAGGCAACTAACATCTTTTCTCAGGAGTCTGAGCTTTTTGACAAAGTTTCTTCAAAGTTCTTTATAAACTACAATAAAAATTATAAGCAAAGCGTACACATCAGAAGAGAGGGAAAGGAATGAAAATTACTGTACCTGACATTTAGACTTGAGAACTCCACAGAGCTCGCTTTCTAGAGATTGAGTCACATAATTGTGCAACTAATGTAAAGTGAAGATCCTGAATTTGGTTTCCATGAAGCACATAACTCAAAGAAAGATACATCAAGGCCTTAGCCTCCTTTGAGGGAAAAGAAAAAAGCACACCTTAATGCTATAATTGTATCAAGGTGAAAACTTGTAGTAATGCCCATCAGCGCTCCCTTGGAGCAACCAGACCATCGACTGAACTTTCAGCAAACATTCTTCAGTGCCAACAGACATCGATGCGTTCCTTCCTTCAATTTTGTCCTTAAAGCTTTAAAAATCCACATGCAGAATCTGCCAGCCCTCTTTCAGCTACAGGTACAAGCCATTCATATGTATTTGTTGCAATCAGGAATGGCTTCATTCAAACATTTTACTAAACCTAAGTTACGTGGGAGCTTCAACATGAGACAGACCTATACAATACTTCATTTCAAAAGAATCTGGAGGTCATATATCGGTGCATATATGTTACTAGAAATTTGCTAGGTGTACACAGTAAAGTTACACACAAAACTCTAGGGCTACAAAGATGATTAAGGGAGTGGAGCATCTCCCATACAAGGAAAGGCTGAGGGAGCTGGGTCTCTTTAGCTTGGAGAAGAGGAGACTGAGGGGTGACCTCATGAATGTTTATAAATACGTAAAGGGTGAGTGTCAGGAGGACGGAGCCAGGCCCTTCTGTGATGGCCAATGATAGCACAAGGGGCAATGGGTGCAAGCTGGAACATAGGAGGTTCCACTTAAACACGAGGAAAAACTTATTCACAGTGAGGGTGACAGAACACTGGAAGGGGCTGCCCAGAGAGATTGTGGAGTCTCCTTCTCTGGAGATATTCAAAACCCACCTGGATGCGTTCCTGTGTGACCTGATGTAGGTGTTTCTGCTCTATCAGGGGGATTGGACTAGATGATCTTTCCAGGTCCCTTCCAATCCCTGATATTCTATGAAACTGACATACCAAATACTTACCAGAGCTGGAGGGTCAGCGTTCATTTAATATCATACAATATTTAATGTAGGCCAATTTTATGGATTTAAGTAGAGACCCAGGTATCCCTGTATTTGTAACAGCTGAAATAACAGGAAGAACAACTTGGGCCTGGGGAGTTGATTATTTGGTTTCTTGGTGTGGTCTTTTTCCTTGAGGAGTAAGAGAAAGGATACAATCACACCTTAAAATTTTACTGCGAAACTTGAATGTGTATGTCTCACACACTGAGAAAGGGCATTCAAGAGCTCTACTTTATTTTTAGCATAATTATTGCCCACAGTGCACTATAGAAACATTCTTTTTCTTCTGTCTGCCTTCAACCCCTCAAATAAATCCCCTTCATTGGATTATGGATTAATGCAGCAACTATAGCAGTAAGCTGTTTCCACGAGAGTTAAAAAAAACATAAGATGCGGACCATTAAGCAGAGTAACTTCTCATTTGGAGTTTGTGGGTCTGTCTTTGATATTGCGTGCTTTACAGGAAAACAATCTTTATTTCATTAAATGTGTTTTGAACAATACCAACAGGACAGAAACTTAGCACCTGCTAAAACAGTTCCACAAACACTGAAGTAATTAATATAAACCCCTGTTTTCACTAAGGCATCTCATGTCCAGTGAAAGTGTTAGAAACTCATTTTAAGTCACCGGCCCCATTAAACAATGAGCATGTTAAAGACCACATTAACTTAAGAATATTAGAGAAGTTGCAGACTGCCATTTGAATGCAGAATGGTGAACTGCTGGTGCTGTCTCTTTTCCACAAAGAAATAAAACTGCGTTGGACTGTCATCACAGACTGTCATCCCCTGAAACAAATACTCACAATAGTATTTACCCAAAGGTCTCAAAACATTTTACAGATGTGGCTAAGTACTCTCATGTTATAGAGGAAGAGGCACAAAAAGCAATGTTGTGCTCTTAAACAGGAGAAAGTCGGGGCAGAAGCCAGGAATAGAAACGCCAGTTCTTTCAACTATCATGCCACTGCTCCGTCTACATCTCCACCCCCAAAGGACTGATGAAAAAGGCAGCTACATGAGTTAAAAATAACTTCTGATTAGTGAGGCAGTGATGAAGACAGAAGCCCTATGGAAACCAAATAGGCCAGAGTCTCAACTCAAGGTAGAAGTAGGCTCTAAGCTGCGGAAATTGAACACTGTAAGGCCAGGTTATCATTCTGCTGAAATTAGTGAAATTGAGTTTTCTAAGGCAACACTTTTGGCTTAGAGACCAGTGTTAGAAGCACTGATACCACAAAACAAAACAAAAATCTCTTTTATTAGTCAGACTGATACAGCTGAAGGCACCAGGTACAGAAGACCTCCCCATTTCAAAAAGACAGAACAACCTTCAAAATAGCTGCAGGCTGAGGATGAGCTCCGATGTCATCTGGGCTATGCCAATTAATATGAGGTGGCTGGAAACCTGTGGAACGGAGAAAGGTTTTTCAAGAAGACAGGAAAAGTTCAAATGTCTTTGTCTTTCAAGGAGGGCAAACCAGACAATTACGATTTACCTTTAATATACTGAAGATTTAGAAGAGTGGGAAAGTTTATGCCATTCCAAAACACTTCTCTCAAGGTCACAATAGGCTGCATAATCACATAGTTAAAGACCCAGATTTGTTTTCTGGAAGTTCCTTTCAGCACACCTAGTTAAGCTCTGACTACCCAGGTTCTTTCTCGCTGAAAGAATATAGTGGTCATCTGTTGATGTGAGTTTACATGGGTGCTTCACAGTTGTTTGCTTTCCCTCCCTTTACTCCCATAAGAACATTTGGTGAACTCTATTGAGTACATTACATTCTGGTGTGTGAATATGTAAGACCCACATATTTTGTTGATTTTAGTGGGGAGGAGAGCAAATATTTACCATACAATGGTGGAGATTCATTGGCAAGCTTTGCATTTGTTGCTCTGCATGGCCTGGTACTATATGATGCAAATTCACCCACAACAAGTTTGGCTCTGATCGTAAACTTGATGGTAGGGGATTATTAAAAAGATAAGGAAGAGGGCCAGAGAGAAATTTTTCACATACATTTTCTACTATAGCCAGTAATGTTTAATCATTTTTCTGTATAGATTTCAAGGCATAATGCTAAGCCACCACAAGGACCTTTCTTGTTTTATTGCAGCAAGTTCTTCCATAATATTCAAAGACTTTGCTCTTTCTCCTGAGGATTAGTGTTGCGAGGTATATATGTTGAAAGATGAACATCAAATGCAGATGAGCATCCTTATAGCAGATGCAGTGATATCTAAGGGCTAAACAGTACACGTTTTATTGTGTGTTGCAGATGGTTGCTGGTTTTAAAACAAACAGGTGTTAGTTATATCATCTTTTTCAATAGATGCAATTTGTGGGCTGCCATTTCTTATTCAGATGGATGTTTAGGAAGTTGATATTGATGAAGAAATGCATCATGAAAAAGCTAATTGCAGCAGAGCTCTGGACAGCTAGAATTCTGCAATTTGTTTTCTTTATCTTTATTTAATACTTCTTTCCAATGAAAACTACAGCAGAATTACCAGTTTTCTTTGACATGTACAGCTGGCATCAGATGCCACCACATACCCAAGCTACAGATGGTGTGCAGTCATTATAATATCAACACAACCTCAAAACCAGTTCCCCAACTGCAGACTGTTAAAACACAAGTCTCCACATAGCAGGATGAAGGGTTAAAAGTATTATTCGAAGCCACACAACCTTCTCCTTTCCATTACTTATAACTACATTTTGGACATTAAGAATTTACAAACATGAATCCTATTTAGTCAACTGCTGCCTCTGAATGAAAATTCCATGTTGACTACTTTAACAGTATTTTTATAGTAACCATTATAACATTCCAAAAACCTCAGATACTTTAATTGATTCTAAACAATTCTAAAGGCATAAGTTATCTTTTAATTCTGTACATTAGGGAGCAATGGTACAGGCGCAGTGCAAAGCACAGAGCTGTTGAACATCTGTGAGTATGTGGCAGAAAGGGGCGCTAACACAGCCTCTGGGAGAGCTGGCTCCTTCAAAAGCCAGGGCTCACTCAAGTAGCTGTTTAGGCCCAGCAAGGAAACCTAAGAATTTTAAAGATGTATAAAACTGCTGAAACACCATTAAAACACGCATTAAAATGCAAAACAGGAATGGAAGGGGAGACCTGGACAAGCAAGAGGGGTGAGAAAAAAAAAAAAGGCAGCCAGAAGAGATAGGAAGGTAGCACCAAGAAAAGAATGTACTAGAGAGCACACTAAGCCTCCTAGCACATGCTGAAAGACTGCAGAGAGAAAGATGAAAAGCCAAGGCGGCAGTAACCAGAAGAGGTAGGAAAGAGGGCACTGCATACAGTGGCAACAAAGAACTCCAACCCTTCTCCTCATGGGAGGGGGAAATGAAAAATAATGTGCTTTCCTGCTCTGTCTCCTCATTTTACATTAATGATGTTTTGATGCTGTAAGATTCAGAAGAAAGCGAAAGAAAGTCAAAAGGTACTTCCTCTGAATAGCCCTGCAAAGCTATAGCTGCTACCCAGAGCACGATGGCAAGTCAAGCCCTCTCTGAACAAGATCAATGAACCCATTCTCAGTGTGCTGCTTCCCTCAATGTATTCATATACAAAGCTCACCCATCTCATTCCTAAGTTCAAAAATAAGTTTATACAGAACAACTGTCTCAAAAATGAAATCTAGTTAAATTTATGCAAGGACAGCTTCACTGCTTGTCATGGTCTTCCGCTAGAAATTGTCTCAGAGAAAACTTGCTTTCTTGAGGAATTAGGAATGCATTAGGTCATGAAACTGCTCCATGAGAAAAACAATAATTCAAACATGGTATTGTAATACAAAGACATCAGCTCCAACACACCATAACTAACAAGCATAGAACACAACCCCTACAATAAAACTTGAAGTAGAACTACTGTGGTAAAATATATTCCAAACAAGGACTCCAGTGCAAATCTGCAAATCAAAAAACCAGACAGCTACAGAACATCTGAGTTGCACTGTACTCCCCCACCCTCAAAAAAAAAAAAAAAGAGTATTTGCAGAGAACAGTAAATTGTTCTTGTACAGTGCTTTCATTAAAAGAAAGTTCCTAATCCTTTTAATCATGATTATAACTTCATGTGTTACGTAATATAAAATACATTTGGCAAATCTATCTGAATCCCCAGTTTCAACTGCAACACTATTATTCCAGTTACCGGAAGATGCTCATCTTTTACAAGTAAAACACTAGGGATTTTTAAGCCATCTGGTAACTACAAGAATGAGCTGGGGGACTGCAGTGTCTTCCCACCTGATTTAGCATCCTTTCACTACACAGACACCAACTTTGAGAACCAATTATCATCGTTAACAGAAGTCTAAAGCATCTAAGAATTTCCTCTTTGTCTAAACCAGAAGAAAAATAAAGCCAAAAAAAGAAATCTATTTGCTTATTTAAACAAATTCTTAGAAATTAATTAAAAAAATAAAATACGATCAACGTAATTCAGTCAAAGGCTATGATTAAGTCATGTGTGTTAATCACTAATAAAACAAACCAGACAATAATGAAAACATAATTTTTTGAAGACCAACACACTTTCCATTCATAACTAAATGAGTACCTACTAGATATGCTTCTTTATAGCTACAATACAAATACCTTCTTACTTTACACACAGGTTCCATGAAAAACAGCCTTGAGAAAGTCAGTCTTGCCTTTTCTTGTTTCAGGTGGTTTGCTACACTGAGCCACCTAACAAGAAAAGCAACAGCAGAGGTACACGGGTCTCTTGATTTTTACATTGCTGAACTCAAGTCAGAGAACTGCATTGCTCTTTTCCCTGCACACTTTCCTTCTTCACAAAAAACTTTTTATTGTGCTTTAACAGAAGGTCAATGGCTATCACTTCTCTACTCTAGCACAATGGTGAATTGAAACAAGAACCCATAGCTGTTTGGACCGACAAAGCAACCAGTATGTCTAAGCCAATAAAGCGATTTGTTCATTAAAGCTACTAATAAAGCAACCTTTTGTTAGTCTATGAAACATCAGAAACCTCATAGAATGCATTTAACTATGCTTTCTTAAAAATCACCAACTCAAAAGTTCCAAAATCTGTTAACTTCTCCACTTCCCTAAACTGATAATAATAATAAAAAAAAAAACTTTAGCATTGACTTTTTAAAAGACGGTAAGCACAACGCAAACTTTCATGCCTATTCATGAACAGAAAAGTTTAGGGTTCTTGGTGAAGGTATTCCCCCTGCCAAAAAGCTCCAATTTATCATGTTAATGACTTATGAAAAGCTTCCTATGCAACACTGACAACCTATAATGGAGAGCACCATAATTCTGTACCACAACAACTACATTTAACGAATGCACACCGTTTGGATCCAAAGATTCATTTTGATTTGAAAAACAGAAGAAAGGATAAGAGCTGTAACAAGCAAAAAATCAAAAATGCTTTAATTGAAAACAACAGACAAGTATTTAAACTGAAGCAAAGTTTGAACTTATTTCCCCAATGCTCAGTGGTGTTGTGTGGGGTTTTTTGTAACTATTCTTGATAACCAGTTCTGACATGACTATGGCCGCAAACTTCCTCCCAGCAAGACTGTATTTTTGCCCTAATAACTTCAGCTGTATAGTGTCAGCAATCCTTATAAAAAATTAAATGAAGTCTCCTCCTGTACTCACAATTTCTAAACTTGCTTTGTTAACAAGTCAGCTCCATTATTCTATGATTAGTAATTGGGCCAAAAAAAAAAAAAAAAAACCAAAACCAACCCCAAAAAAACCACCCACCCCAAAAAACCAAACCATCTTTCCAGCTAGGCAAAAAGGATGAGCAGATACAGTTTCCTTAAACTACTGTATTTAGAATCTATGAATGACATTTTTACCAGCAGTAACATAGAAGTATTGTAACTGCATAAGACATTAACATAGACAAAGCTAACAAGATCTAAGGGAGGAAAAATTATGAATATGTACTCTATTACTCATAATTAACTGTGCATTACCTCTTGTCCTAGTAGCAGGCCAGGGTAGGAGCAATCTGAGATAATTTTCTGCTACCATTTCTCATCTGGTTCTTTTTGTTAAGCATAGTGATGGAGGTTTTATATGCAAAACTACCCAAGCAAGTTTCATCCTTATTACTGCAATTTCTCAAGGACAAGGTTCCCATTTGTTTCACTGGATGTAGCACTTGAATTCTCAGCAAAAGTGCTTATAACAGAACAACGATTAAGGATTTGTCCCCACTCAGAGAAATTTACATTTAGCCAAGGTTCTGTCCTTTGTTATTCTGAAAAAAAAAAAAAGTTATCTGTATTTATAAAATAAAAACCTGCTATCTAGGACAATGATAGCATCCCTCCCCCTACATTGTGAGTCTCACTATCAAGCCACGAGATTATGTCCTCCTTTTGTAATTAAGTGATTATTCTAACAATAACACTTCAATAGCATGTGAAACTTTTCATTTAAACAGTTGTCAAGCAGCCTGATAAGGTACAAAAAGATAACTGATAGCTGAAACAAGTCATACAACAAGTTTTGCAGTCATCCTAGCTACTGCCAAACAATTAGTTAATCAATGAGTAGTAAAAGCAACAAACAACCACCACATTTCATAACAAAAACAGCAGGTTGCAGGACGTGATCCTACCCCTCTACTCCACTTTGGTGAGATCCCACCTGGAATAAGGTGTCCAGCTCTGGACCCCTCAGCACAGGAAGGACATGGACCTTATGCAATGGGCCCAGAGGAGGGCCACAAAGATGATCAGAGGGCTGGAGCACCTCTCTTATGAAGACAGGCTGAGAGAGTTGGGGTTGTTCAGCATGAAGAAGAGAAAGCTTCAGGGAGACCTTATTGCAATGTGCCAGTACCTGAAGGAGGCCTACAGGAGAGATGGGGAGGAACTCTTTACGAGGGAGTGATAGGATGACAGATAATGGTTTTAAACTGAAAGAGGGGAGATTTAGATTAGATATTAAGAAGAAAATTTTCACTATGAGGGTGGTGAGACACTGGAACAGGTTACCCAGGGAAACTGTGGCTGTCTCATCCCTGGAAACGACCATTCAAGATCAGACCAGATGGGGCTTTGAATAACCTGGTCTAGTGGGAGTATCCACCCATGGCAGGGTTCTGATCCCTTCCAAATTAAACCATTCTATGATTTAGGCTTAAGATTCATACAAGAATGGAACTTCCACAACACAACAAGCCACCTGATATTTGTCATCAACTGCACTTTTCAGTTTGCTTAACTTCCAAAATTTATCCTCTGCTTCAGTTTAATTCTGCTCCTCCTACAGTAAAGAGAATTTATGTTCCTAAATGACTTAGATGTACTTGAAAAATCCTGCTCTTCAGAGATTAGCTTCTTGCTCATCCAAATAATTAAATGCAAGCTTAGACTAATGAAAAGTTCCTGGCAGTTTTTAGGTTGTGTTATCAATGAAAAATTGACAATTAGTTTTGTTCCGAGGCAAAAGTATGCCACTAAGAAGTTTGACAAATTTGCATTGGTAGCTTCTGATGCAGCAAACACATAGCTTTCTACAAGTATTCTTAAGACCAAATTTAAGTATGTATTTCAATGACTGCAGAATCAGACCTGGATTTCATTTATCTACAGCTGTACTCCAGAAGAACTGGTACAATAGTCTATAGGTAGCAGCAACAGAAAATTAACCACTGAGTTAAAATGCATCACAAGTGCCTTCTTGATAGTGAGCAATTTGACAAAAAAGAAATTAAAATAAATTATTATTATTATTGAAAATCACCTTTGAAGAAGCACTTTACGTTAAGAGCCATTAACACCTTAGTAAGGCCTCACAACGTACTCTTTCTTACACATTTCTGTTCTACAAATCACCTATGAAATAAAGGTTTTAGAGGTTTACAGAAAACGAGTAAGTACTGAACTTACTTAACAAAAGCACTCACATATATATTATAATTAAAAAATGGAAGTTGACAATGCACTATCAAAGCAGAGGAAATGACAACTTCAATTACAAGACCTGAATTTTTGTCTGCTTTGCCTGGTTGCAACAGTTGTAATACTAACATAGGAAACTTGCTATTTATCATTTCAGAAAGATCCTAGTGTTTCTTTATTATCACTTTTTATGATCCATACCATCAAGATATGGAAACTTAAGAGTTGCTAAGCTGGTGTTCTAACCATGTTAAAATACGGCCACAGGAACAACTATACAGGAATTGCCATTTCCTGGAGACACAGAGGACTCATCCTTACTTCAGTACCCGTCATTTCCACACGGTCAAGAAATTCTTCAGTAAACATCCCCCAATAGTCTAAACTTCAATTGCAGTTGCTATTCACAGAATTGCTTCAGTCCTGAAACACTAGTAAGCAC
Source organism: Nycticryphes semicollaris (assembly GCA_013400055.1). Lineage (NCBI taxonomy): Eukaryota > Metazoa > Chordata > Aves > Charadriiformes > Rostratulidae > Nycticryphes > Nycticryphes semicollaris. Next base: position 505,118 of record VXBJ01003363.1, on the reverse strand, counting down.
TGGTAACCCAAATAACACTTCTCCTTTCAATGAAGAAAAGAAAAAGAAAAAAAAAAAACCACACAAAAACCAAGCTGATAGTGAAGAAATATCTGTTTTCTTCTGTTTTCTTCAGATGTGCAATATTTCATCAAACATAACTATAGAAGATCTGGCACCTAGAAAAATGGTCTCTTTCGGACCAAACAGACCAATTTCAACACACTGTGCCACTAGGCAAGTGACATGGAAAGCAAAGGACAGTAACTGACTTCATTGTCCCTTCAACACGAACACTAGACAGCAGCTAAAGTAGCTAGTGGGAGCCACCTTCAAAACATGAATGACTCTGCAGGCTAATAGACCTGTGGAATTTCTTAGGAAAGGGTGCAATTCAGATGAAAAATTTACATGGTCCAAGGAGAAATGGGACAAGTTCACAGAAGAGAAATCATTCAACAGTTTCTGAATAAACAGAAACAATCTCCAGCTCGGAGATTTCATGAGCTAAAGTTGCTGGTAACCAAGCACATACAGAAAAGTATCTAACACTTATCTTGTTGTCAGTGTTCCCCATGCATCCACTTACAGATGTTTTTGAGATGGGTCATGCGAAGAATGAGGGAACTTCTGGGTTTCTGTACACGATTCTGTCTTCTATGGTTGCTATCAGACACAGGCTACCAGGCTTGAAAGAACACCAGTGTGATCCAATGTGGCAATTTTGTTTTTAAATTATTTAATAAACATTTTAAAACTGATTGTTCCTATTAAAATATAGAAAAAGTATTTTAACGTGTGGTCCCTCTCCCAGAACCGCCAGCTTAATAAAATACATTAAATTCAAACTTTTTCATGAGCTTGACCTTTCATTCAAAAATATTAGTTCAGAAGTTATGACATCTTTACCAAAATAACATTACTGATTATACTCCATCACAACATCTACAGCAGTTTCATAGCTTTCCCTCCTACACTCTGTGTCTGTAAGCTCTTAGTGGGGCAACAGAATAGTTTACTACCAAACAGTCCCGGCTGCCATTTTTCTCCTCAGAAAAGCTAAATGACTCACTCTGGGTTGGGTTTGCACGTTGTTTTCCTTCCTGAAAAAGCATAAAAAAACCCGGATGGAAGAACGTGTCACAGGCATCAGCCTGTTTGATAATTAGGGATACCTCTATGCTCCTGTTTCTTCTCTCTCCACTATACATCTCACAGTGTTTCTATCAACTTAATTCAAGACCTCCTAGATCCTAAATTCAAAGACTAATAAATATTACCTGAGCACACACGTTTCCCAGCTGCCACCACACCACTGCACAGTTTGGGGGAGTGGAACAGAGCTAACAAACCTAAACCATTAACACCTCATTTGCAGAAAATATGGTACTTTTGCATTTTCTCAACTCATTAGCAGAAGTCAGAACTGAGTTATATCAGAGAAGCAAGAGAAAAAAATTTGTAAATATTAAAAAAATTACATTAATCTCCTACTAAAAATATCTTATACTAAAATGTGAGAAAACACAGTAATTACCCACATTTAAAAGAGGCACTAAATATGATTTGGCCTGTTACAAACAAACACGCATCAGCAAGCTAGCTGAAGTAATTGTTTAGAGAATACTATTGTAAAACATTCTCAGGTTGATAGCGGAGAATATGCACAGCACGGTTTCTGGAAAGGAAACTATGCTTTTTTTCAGCTAGTAGAATTTTGTAACAGCAACAGTGAAGTAAAGAAAAATTGCTGAAAAACTGATTTTCAAAAAGCCTCCCCCAAAGTCTCAAGAGGCCAGTAAGTAAAATTAATCTTGGCATTAAGGGAAACATTATTTGTGTTTGGATGCCAGCAATAAAGCTGCAAAAGAAGCAGCAGTAAGTGATCTATTAACTTGCAGAAAAGGGTTAACAGCAGCAGGCCAGGGTTCAGTACTAGTCTACTTCACATATTCTCTAATGGTCCAGAAAGTAAAAAGTGGAAAAACTCACTCAGACAACAATTATTAGGGTTAAGACAAGCTAAGAAACTGTAAGAATTTCAGACAGTCTAACCCTGCTAGATAGAAAGGGAAATACATGACAGACAAGAAGAACGAAGTATTGCATGTGAGGGTGAATACTGTACTTGCCAACTTTCTGGGTTTTAACAACAAATAAATAAATAGACATGTTCACTCCAGATAACCCGCTGAAGAATGATACTCAGTAAAAGAGAAAAATAATGTTAGGATGCATATCAAATGTTTTGAAAAATAATACAATTGGTACATCGCAAACTGAATGCAGCATTCCAAGTAGGCACATGATGTAAAAAAATGGTTTCACATGATAATTAAACAGCTTCAAAAAAATTAATAATTGCTGACAGCAGCTTAAAGGTGATGCCAAAAAGCATCAGAAAAATCAGGTATGTTAACTGTAACTGACAGATGCAGAATAATGCACAGGAAAAGGTATAGCAAAGAGACCAAGTCCTTTGAGTTCAACTGGAGTTTTCTAACAGCAAGAATATATTCAGCGAAACTACAGGGTTAAAACATCATGAATCGCATACGACATGATAAAATTCATGATTAATACAGTACAGTTCATACAATTGCTCAGATCCCCAAACTTGGTTTAAAAAAATCCCACACAAACTGCAAACCTAACACACTTTTGAAAAGGATTACATCTTTTATTAAATAGCACAATTAGCTGTAACAACAATTAAGACTGATCTTGAAGAATAGCGAACTACTAGAAGTTTTCTACATGAAACTTTTCAGTGGCAGTATACGCTTTTCTAAAAAAGTGATTCTGAAAAGAAGGGGAAGCCAAAAAGATACGTGTCCAACAACGAAATCCTAATTCTTTTCTGGAGATGGCAAATAATAGGCAGAGAGAAAAGCACAAAAGTTAAACTAAACTATCAGTTCCACAGTTGGTAGAATTCTTGAATATTTTTTTTCTTCTTTGGCAGTAGCCAGCAAGCACACACATAGCTCTGCAACAGTCACAGCACATTCTGCCTTTAGCCCAGCTAGCAAACTAAAAAAAGCTTGCTAGGTTATAGGAGGGGGTAGCACAGTAGTCACGCTGCAGGATCTGAACATATAAGGGAGGTCACAGAAGATAATAGGACAGTAATAAGGACGGTTACTGCAGTGGTGGGATACAGCAGCACAGAGGATACAAATCCACAGGAAACCAGGTTTTGCTAGCTCTTCTGCTCACCAAACAATTTGTCTCCCTTGTGTTTTACAGATCTGAATACTAATATTTCTGCACACTGCAGCTTTGATCACTGTGTTAAATGTAGCTGTACTGAATAAAAGGATTAGTTTGTCCAGATTGGCACAGCTATGACTGTGATATAAAGAGAACTCCAGGGAAAAACCTTTGAAGATCAAGTGAGTGCTCTGTTACGTAGGTTGAATTGGCAGTAGTAGCTGAAGGTAGGTTTTGTCAGGCATACAGTTTACAGTATGATACATACTACAATACTTCTGCCGTTTAGTAAACGGATAATAAGCATTTTTAGATTACCTAAATGTGTAGGGATAGGCAAGGAAGGAGAGGCAGTGGGTGGCCCTCTATGTTAGGGACAGATTTGAATGCCTAGAACTTAACAACGTGAATGACACTGTTGAGTGTTTACGGGTAGGAATCAAAAGGAAGGCCAACAAGGCAGACATCATGGTGGGAGTTTGTTACAGACGCCCCAACTAGGATGTAGAGGTTGATGAAGTATTCTATAAGCAGCTAGGCAGAGGTCTCACGATTGCTCACCCTTGTTCTCGTGGGAGACTTCTACTTCCCAGACGGCTGCTGGAAATGTAACTCAGCAAAAAGGGAACAGTCCCTGAGGTTCCTGCAGTGTGTGGAAGACAACTTCCTAATGCAGCTGGTAAGGGAGCCAACCACAGAAAGAGCCCTACTGGACCTGCTGCTTGTTAACAGAAAAGGTCTTGTGGGGGATGTAAAGGCTGGAGGTCATCTTAGGCAGAGTGATCACAAAATCATAGTTTTCAATTCTTGGAGAAGCAAGGCAGGGGGCCTGCAGAACTGCCACCTTGGACTTCCATGCTCCTAAACAGGCCAAAGTTTGCCCTTCGGTTGTGAGTGGCCCTTGGGAGACAGTCCTGAAGGGCACAGGTGCCCACGGAGGCTGGCATACTTCAAGGAGGAATGCTTAAAAGCACAAGAGAAGGCCATCCCCGGGTTCTGTAAAACAAGCCAACAGACAAGAAGACCAGCCTGGCTAATTAGAGAGCTTAGGCTGGACCTCAGGATTAAAAGGAAGGTTTACAGTCTTTGGAAAAGGGGGTTGGTAACTTATGAGCAATACCAAGATGTAGTGAAGCTATGCAGAGGGAAAATTAGAAAGGCCAAAGCTCAATGAGAAATTAACTTGGTCACTATGGTTAAAGATAACAAGAAGAGGTTATTTCAGTATATCAACAGAAAGAGACTAGAGAAAACATAGGCCCACTGATGAATAAGGTAGGTGCCTTAGTGGTGGAAGACACAGAGAAGGCAGAGTTACTATGTGCCGCCTTTGTTTTGGTCACCACTAAAGCTGACCCTCATGAATCCCAGCCACTGGGGACAAGGGTGAAAGTCTGGAGAGAGGAAGATTTTCCCCCTGTAGTGGAGGAGTTAGAGATCACTTGGCCAAACTGGGCATCCATAAGTCCATGGCCCCTGATGGGATGTACCACGAGTGCCGAGAGAACTGGCAAATGTTATTGCTGGGCCACTCTCCATCATCTTTGAAAGGTCATGGAGAACAGGAGGGGTGCCTGAGGACTGAAGGAAGGCAAATCACTCCAGTCTTCAAAAAGGGCGGGAAGGAGGCCCGAGGGAACTACAGGCCGGTTAATCTCACCTCTGTCCCTGGGAAGGTAATGGAACAACTCGTTCTGAAGGTCATCTCCAAACAAGTTGAAGAACAGGAAGTTATTGGAAGCGGTCAACATGGATTTACCAAGGGTAAATCATGCTTGACCAATCCGGTAGCCTTCTATGATGTTGTAACTGGATCGCTAGATGAGGGGAGAGCGGCAGGTGTCATCTACCTTGACTTCAGCAAGGCTTTTGACACTGTCTCCCATAACATCCTCATTAGGAAACTGAGAAAGCGTGGGCTAGATGAAGGGGCAGTGAGGTGGACTGAGAGCTGATTGTATGACAGAACTCAGAGGGTTGTAATTTATGAAGCAGGGTCGAGTTGGAAGCCTGTAACCAGTGGTGTCCCCCAAGGGTCAATACTTGGTCCAGTCTTGTTCAACGTATTCATCAATGACCTTGGATAAGGGGACCAAGTGTATCCTCAGCAAGTTCATTGATGATACCAAACTGGGAGGGCTGGCTGACACTCCAAAGGGCTGTGCTGCCACCCAGTGTGACCTGGACAAGCTGGAGAGCTGGGCAGTGAAGAACTTAATGAGGTTCAATAAGGGCAAGTGTAGGGTCCCGCAACTGGGGAGGAAGAATGCCAGGCATCAATATAGGTTAGGGGTGGACCTGCTGGAAAGCACTTCTGAGAAGAAGGATCTGGGGTTCTGGTAGACAGTAAACTATCCATGAGCCAGCAATATGCCCTTGTCGCCAAGATGGCCAATGGAATCCTGGGCTGCATGGGGAAGAGTGTGGTCAGTAGGTCGAGGGAGGTCATTCTCTCCCTCTACTCTGCACTGATGAGACCACAACTGGAATACTGCATCCAGTTCTGGGCTCCCCACTTCAGGAGAGACAGGGAACTGCTGAAGAGAGTCCAGCATAGGGCAACAAAGATGATTAAGGGATTAGAGCATCATCCTTATGAGGAAAGGCTGAGAGAGCTGGGACTCTTTAGCCTGGAGAAGAGAAGGCTGAGGGGAGACTTTATTAATGCTTATAAGTATCTGAAGTGTGGGTTGAAAGAGGATGGAGCCAGACTCTTTTCAGTGGTTCCCAGCGACAGGACGAGGGGCAATGGGCACAACCTGGAACATAGAAAGTTCCATTAAAATATGCGAAAAAAACCTTCTTTACGGTGAGGGTGACAGAGCACTGGAACAGGCTGCCCAGGGAGGGTGTGGAGTCCCCTTCTCCAGGGATTTTCAAGATGCACCTGGATGCCATCCTGAGTAATGTGCTCTGGGCAATCCTGCTTTAGCAGGAAAGTTGGACTAGATGATCTCCAGAGGTCCCTTTCAACTCTGACAATTCCATGATTCCACATCTTGCTGTTAATGGGGGCCAAGTCAGGCAGCACTACCACTCCATCTGGATTTGGGAAGTGGACAGCACAACTACAAAAGCCAAAAAAGGAGTCAGAGGGAGCAAGACCAACATTGCAGTATATACTCCACACCAACTTCAGCAGATCATCAAACTACCACCACAAGGCTTCAGGGCAGGGTTAAGCTGATCTAACAGCCATCCAGCACCTAGAGGGTTCACTACCAGCTGTGGATCCCCTCTGCCAGTTCTAATGCATGTCCTGTGTCACACTCAGCCAACTCAATTTGAATTTTAGTTCCCTTCTCACTTAAGTTCAGCAAACTAAAAATGGTGGAAAACCAACAGCACAAAAGTAATTACCAAAAAGTCAGATTAAACCAATAGCTAGCACAGGAAGAGGTTGGGGGTAAGAGAAGCTGTTTGGAACATTCCTTTCAGCAGCAACAAAGCAGGTCAAATGAAATATAAAATGACGATCCCATAAAGGACAAGTGAATGTAACATCTCAGGAACCCTCGGTCTTTGCAAAGTTCAAAAAGGTTTTACGAAGGAAGGGTAAATTGTTTTAATTTCAAGTTTCTCTTTTTTCATCTTTGCTAGGTTGTGCCTAACCTACGCAATCAATTTTGTTCCCACCACACTGCAGTACAAACAAACAATGAGAAGGACCAAAACGTTAACATTTCTTTTGTGCCACCAAACAAGCTTTTGTTTTTCCAGTCATTCCCAGCACCCTTTTGAAAGGTTCCCACAGCCCGTATAAACAACACGCAAGCTGAGCGGGATGACTGTACGTACCTCCTACATCGGCAGCCAGCAACCACAGCATGTAGCTCCCCTAACTAGACAGCCACACATCCACACCATGACATGGGACACCACCCACCCCTACCCTTGAAACAAAAAATCCAGCCTGTGCTCCTGAGTCATACCGAGTGTTATCTACTGCTCCCACCAGGCACAGCCAAACATCAGGAATGGCTTAGCTAAGTTTGACTCTCAGTTATTTCCGTATCAGCCCACTTCTTTTCTGTTGCATATTGGGAATTACTTAATTTCAAAACAGTCAAGCATAACAGAATTCAATGGACAAATAACAACAAAACAATTTGCACAGTTTACCATGGCAATAAGCTATAAAGCTGCAAATACAACACAAAACATGAAATGAAGAAACAATATGTCCTGGAAACAAATCAAATGTAACCGTGAACGTCAACATCGTTTTGCTGCAGCAAGCCACCCTACTTATAGTGCACTCTCAGGTATGTAAAACTTTCAAAATTAAGTTAAGCATTTAGAAAAACTATCTCTATAGTGGCAGCTTTTTAATCAGGATTGTTAACATAAGCACAATTCTGTATTACAGGTTTGAAAAATGGAAAGTTCAGACACCTGTCTATGTAGAAACCACCTGAGATATACTTAGTAGGACCTGTTTAACACATATCATCACTTCCCTGAAGATGCATGTCTGAACAGTTCAAATTACTACTGTGTTACTAAGGGGCTATGAGAACCAGCATGCTACTCTAGCCATGTTTCATGAACATGTAGTGGCTGTTGAGGACAACATGCCACACAGCCCATAGTGGAGAGCAAGTCCAAGCCAAGACAAAGCCCAGCAAGGTGGGAGTCAAGCAGTGACTAAGCCTAGCTCTCAACCAGACCAGAGACAGCACACTTGGAATCCACCAGCTACCACAGGCAACACAACTAGTGCACCATGAAAGCAGAGGGGTACAACTGCCTCCTTCTACCATGGGCTTGCCCCCATCCTGGCGATGCAGAGAAGTTTAGACATGCACTAGAATACGGAAGCACAACAGGTTGAATCATTGCCTTCCTCCCCAAACCTCTTGCAACAAGCAGTAAACACAGTGCCCCAAGGAAACTCATTATTTCAAATTCCATCCTGCTGGAATATTCAACAAGGGGGGGGGCAGGAAACATCCACTACAGCAACTTTACCTTAGCATGATTTAAAGGAACCCGAAGATGCCCTCAAGATGCATAAAAACTGTCACTATTGTACTCAGCCATAAAGAAAAAAAAAGTTACCTGTCATTGCAGTCCATCCACTTGCAGAAATGCCACATATCTAAAGACACATTCACGAGCTCTGGCAACAGACTGAACTGCCACAGCGGCACTCAGACACAAATGTTACAAGTAACTTAGATGAGGGTATGTCCAGGATGGCAGTTTGAGGTCCCTTTTCTATTGCACTAGAGTATCTCTTGCTTTGAGCATCATTGGATGGATTAAAACCAAGTAACAAGAAGCAAGCTCCAAGAGAAGTAGGCATTCCTGCTAAACTGCATGTTTACTGCCCACCTGACCCGAGCTCAGGGCCACAGGCGACACTGCCTAGCAAAGACAAATAGTTTGGTAAAGCAAAGGTGCGGAGACCCTGTCTTCAACAAATTCAAAACCATGCTAAGCTAACATGGGACAACACTTGCCTCAAAAGATTAGTAATACTTCCTTCAGAGGCCTGAATCCAAAGTTGTAGCTTTGATTATCATTATTAAGTGGTTATGGCCTTGAACACTGAAGAAAATATTCTTTTAAAAAACAGCCTTGTTAGGCAACAGAGAAGTCAACAAAAGCACGTACCCACTATTGTCATGCCTAGCGAAGAAATGCTAGGTTTTACAGCTACTGCAATAGCTAGTAAGGGACTTGTCAAGCATGAACGATGCCACAATGCTGAAAGGATTGCATTTGCCAGGGAACACGCTGAGCAGCTTACCCTCCGAAAAAGGGAAGCTGGGAAAAGGCTTGAAACCTTTTCTTCCCCATTGGCTTTGCCTTGTGGTGTTTTGGGCTTGTCAGTCATTTAGCAAGACAAGTAGCTTGTCCTGAAGTAGCCTGTTTGCTTCTGAAAACATTGTGGTTATTTTCATTCCCACAGATATATAAGGACATACATTCTATCCTATAAATCACGTATTTTACACAAAGACAGCAATATTCTTTCATGTGCAGTTTGTAATGTGGCAAACTCCCTACGAGCAGATCCTGCATGCTACAGCAAATATAAACGTAACGTTTCACTTCAAATAAGACATGAAGCTTCACCCTGAAAAACTCAAGCTCCATAAGTATTCACAAGCATCTGCAAGGACACAGAGCCAATGTGTGCAGTAAGGACATTTTGCCAGTCAAAGAGGGCAGAGTTAAGTAGATACTGTCAACAAGACACACCCTGGGTTTGCAGTTCCTGTCCTTCAGAAGTTCAAAGCAATTACCACAACCTACAACAACACAAAACCACAGCTGAGTAACCCTAACTCTGCAAGACCAAGTTTGGCAGTACTTCATTCCATCATAAGGACCTCCAAACACTTAATGTGCAGTCAGCCCTTAACTACTATCCCTAAACACTTTGATAATCCCAGCAAGGGAACACACAAGTGAAGTCTCTGGTAACTTGTACCCCATCAAGGTCTCCTCCCACCTTCATAGCCACCCAAAGTGTTGTTTCTAAAGTAAGAGGTGCTGAAGGAGGAGAATGACAAGCTTTTCAGACCAAAAAGCAGAGGAACAGGAGAAGGGAACATAGGAACAAGTTCAAGGATTGTCCCAGAATCATTTCAGGTTTCTGATTTTCAGAGAAACCCATGCATAGAGAGGGACCAGGGAAGGGAAAGAATGAAATGTGATTATGACTTAGGATACTGCAGTGGCAAGACTCATTCATTGAGGTTTATGAAGAGTTTAGAGGAAAGTATTACAAATCCCCCTCCCCCAGTGTCCACTTCCCCACAGCTCCAGCTCCACAAGGCCAGGTCTCACCACAGCATGTGCATGTCTCTCAGCTCCACCTGGGGGCAGCTCTCCTGCCTTGGTAAGGAGGCAAATCTTGTGCTTAGCAAGTGCTGCTTCAACAGTGTGCCCTGTCCTCTGAGTACATCTCACCTCAGCCAGTCTGTGCTGAAGAGCTCAGGCTTCCCCAGAGAAGCAACAGGCAGTTCAAGCCATTCGTATAACTGAAAGATTTTCAAGTAAGAAATCACTTCAAAACATTCCTATTTTGGACAACTTGAAATAGTCAGTCTTAGGAAGCATTACTTAACCTTAACTACCTCAGAGCCATCCCTCTGCAATAAGCAGCCATCCAATATTTCAGGTCACAACACAAACTAAATTCACCTAGGCTAGCTTAGCCATCCACTAACTTCTACATGTTTCCCTGATACTGCAGCCCCCAGGAAGCCGAGTTGTGTGACCAGTCAGAGATCATTTCAAGAAATGCATTACTCCCCTTCCCCCAAGCCCCAACATCCCAATGACCCCACACCCATATGATACCTAGGGCACATCCAAATGTTAATCAGTACCTTAACAACACATTTGGGTTGCAAAATCTGAACAGCACTCAACCTTCTGTGAGGCTATTAAAGGGAAACTGCTTTACTTTCTTTAAATACAGGTAAATAGCATTGCAAAAATGTATCACATTGGTACAACTCTTAACCTGATCATGTTGGAGGGATTCGGGACAGGGGGGAAAAATAGAGCTGTTTAAGTGCAAATCTTGCCCTTGTAGCTACTTGTGAGTGTGCACCTGCTGAAACCTTCACATCAGAGCTGTACCTGCAAAACAGTATGGACCAACGCATGTCCTCCAGCACAAAGCAAACTATCTCAGCTCAATGCAGGCAAAGCACACTTGAGCTAAGCAAGCTAGTTTTGTATAATAAAAACTACTTCACAAACCTCCTCTTACCAGACAAACTGTGGGTATGGTACTCTTTAAGCAATGGTATCCTCTTCAGTCATCCCAGCACATGGGAAAAGATGTTTGCTGGTATGTTAAAACACAACATTATGGAAAAAACACATTGTTTGACCCTTGTAAGAACAACTGCAGTTGTTTCAGAGAACATTGATAAAGCAGAATATTGAAAAGCTACTGAATAATAAAGACTTGTCTGTTTTGCAAAGATGAACAGTCTTGAAGAGATGACGATGTAAATAAGTAGCTTTTGTCACAGTGAGCATGAACAAGACTGAATGCAGTAGTCCATTTTTATTCTGACATGCCTTACTTTTGAAGTACTTGACCTTCTGAATTAAATTATGATATAACATATATGCATTATGTTTCCAAATTTAAATTACTTTGATGAAGGTCTGAAAAGAAATCCACTAATTCAAAGTGAATGGGGGGGAGGTCAGACACGACAAAACAAAAAAAAAAAAACAACCAAAAAACCCAACAAACAAACAAAAAAACCCACCTGAAACCCCACAAACAGTTACTAGGCTTCTTTAAGCATAAACTGCAGGTATATGGGCTGCAAGTGGAAGTGGCTACAGACATAATACTGACGTTACTGACAAAAAATCATCATGGTTCTATTAGAAAATGCCTAACTGCAATGTATAGATTGGTACAGGATGAATAACTGGAGCGGCCGACCAGAATTGCTAGTGGAAAGAACCAGGCAAGATTCACAACATCACAATGAAAGAATTGCTCCCATTCCCTTTCCCTGCCCAAGAAATGTTCCCTCACAAGTGAGCTGCAATGCTTCTAGCATTCATTACAACCAAAAAATGTCTTGCATATGCAAAGTTCTCAAAGGAGAAAAGCAAATGCGTATTTCAATATTTAAGTAAGCGCCTAATCAAGCCGTTATGTTCATTTACTGATTCCAGCTGATCAGAGAACAGAGCTAAAAAATGATTACTTCATTATTTCACCCATAATCTATATAGAGTGAAAGTTGGAGAACCACATTTCATTTCCCATTGAACACAACTGTGACAGGTTGAGCGGACAGGGATCAAGTATTCTTCCTCTCTCCTCACACAGGAATTAGAAAGTATCCAACAGAGCCGATGACTTGTATATTCAAAACAAGTCACTAAGCAGCAAATTACCTACTCTTCCCTTGAAGCCACCAAACACATTCACCCAAGAGGAAGGCACTAAGGGTTACCAGATGCACAGAAACAACACAACCCTAAAATACACACTGATAGTGACCAGAAGTGTGTTCTGGAACAGGGACTTCTAAGTACATAGTGCTGCCTACAGTCCTTCACAGATATTCACTGGTGACCAGTGAGAGATATATCAGGCTAAACTCTCCTTTGATTTAAGCCAGAATGGCCTATGTAATAACCAGTGGCTGTACCACCACAAAGCAAGACAAAGAAGTTTGTGAACAGTAAGTTAACTCCTACATTTACGTAGTTCTAGGTCTTCATCAGACAAATATTTGAAGCCTGTTCAGCCTTTGCTCTCACAAGAAACTATCTTAAAGTCCATAGAAGCGATCCTGGTAAACAGATTTTGTCAATCCTGTGACTACAAGGAGCATTTCAGTACAGAACCATTCATCAGTTTCCACAAATTCACTAAATCACAATACTTTGTCATGGAAGAACATTTTCAAGAGCAATTACATATAATCCTCATCATCACTTTCAAGAATTACACAATATACATAGTCCAGATAAGAGAAGGCTGAAGCACTCTGCAGACAGGGTCTTTATCTTACTTGTATTTCAAATGTAATGTACATATAGTGAGTTGACAAGTGTGTCTTCTTCAGAAAAAGATCCAGAAGATTAAACATGTTTGTTAAATACAGCCTGAATTTCAAACGTGCTGACCAAAAGATACTTAACTAACTTAGTTTACTTTAAAGGGACAGAAGAATAGCATTCCTTTCTGTTTAATAACATTGCCAGGCCTAAATCATCACACATCATTCCTTTCTTTTACTGATACAGAGACAACAAATTCCATTGAAGTAATTAACAAAACTTTTGCAAAGTACTGTATGAGTACATAATGAGGGTAAGCAAAAATTAATTTGTCAGTCTAAGAGTCTAAAAATAAAAAATATTTCTTTCCCTAAACTAAAAAGCTACTGGTTATAAAAGCTTCTCTAACAGTTAAATGCAACTGAAATTCACATACTTTCTGATAAACATTTTTGTTTCCAAACAGACACTGTTGTAACAGTAAATTATTCAACTTGAACAAAGGAACTACATTGATTAGATCTAAGCTGCAATAGGAGGGAAAACTTAAACCCTGAAAAAAAAAATCATTTAAATAACAAAGTGATAGATCTCCTTGAGATATTTATGAACCTGCAACACTAACAAGAATGTGCAAATGCCATCAAGAGACAAAACTAGGCTGCCATTAACAACCAGATGACGATGGAGCAAGAAAGGGCAGATTTAAGTTTGGAACCAGGAAGTGACATCACAGCAAGTGTAATCACCATATCAAAAAGGACATAGGGCCTTTTAGCTCCTCTGGATATTAAATACAGCATAGCAGTGACCACCTCCTTAACACTACGGCCTGAAGAGAATGCAACCTCAGAATGCAGCTTCCTTTCCGGACCTCCTAGTTCCAAGGCCAAGAAAAGCAACAAGTGAACTGAATGGAGAGTTCAACTTCTTTTACTCCCCTTTTTAAAACAGCAGTGTGATGACAGGAAACTTAAGATACAGAGGTATTTTGCTAAAATAAAAGAAAAAAAAAAAAAGAAAAAAAGAAAAGAGTCTTCCTACATTTACCTTTGAACTTCCTGCTGATGTCTAGGTTTTCCCCTGGGTTTTCAGAGTCTGTCTCTTTCTCAGTGGAACAGACAAGTACACAGTTGGGAAACACTGTATGTACTCTCAAATGTGTAGCACAAACAAACTAAAGCAGAGAGTGACCACACGTTGCTGGAATTGTGGAATATGGCTTTCCTTTCACAAGAATGTATTTTAGACCTTCACCCTCTACACATTTCTGCGACATGTTATTTTTCTCTACTTTCAATTCCATCTAGTGAAGACAACACAGAAGAGCAGGACCCTACCAACTACCCCAGAGGATGTTCACAGGCTGTTCCTCTTCTTTTAGTGAAGAAGCAGACAAACCCTACAAATTTTTCCTCCAAAGTCTTTCTAGACTCCATCCAGAGAGACGTGGAGAGGAAGCAGTGCTGAGACTAGACTCACACAAACATTTTTTGCACTGTTACAATTTCTGGATCTGCATCTGAATGCTGTCTCATCAAAGAAACGACATTCAACCTACTCTCTTCACTTCTTAGTACATGCTTTTCATAGGAAACTACATGTTGCATAAATCTGAACTCCTCAATAGTACAATTTAACAACATACAAACGCTCCTTCCCCAACTTCCCACAGTAGTTACTGTGATGTTTTTTACCTTCAGTTAAGAACAAGCCAAGATACTTTTAAAACATTCTAATCTTTGCTGTTGTTTTTGCTCAGAGGGAAATTCTGTGCACTGCAGAAATGCTAGAAAGCAAAGCAAAACAAACCCCAAGCAAGCAAGCAGAGTCCCGCTCCCAAACGAGACCCTTTGCTCCCCAGCCGCAGAGTAAAGTTTGGGGTGAGAGCTGGAGTACTTGCTCGTACTTCGTGAAGAAGCAACTTCTCCGATAAACAGGAAGAGCCAACACTACTTCTGGCTTTTAAACCGCATTTTAAAAAAATTAAAAAAGCTTTACATTAAAAAGCAACTCTTTAACTCCTTAATAACGTTTTCCCGTGACCATAACAGCAGCATTTTCACACAAGTGTTATGTAAATGAGCAGCAGGAGGCAGCCACCAGGTCTGTATGAGGAGCCACCCAAACCTTTGGGGGGGGGAACAAAAAAAAACCCCAACACCACCAAATCCAAAACACTGAGTAGGGGATTGTTTGAAAACCCCACGGCTTACAGCAGCACGGCGGCCCTCTGCTCCGCTCTTAGCCTTGCACAACTTTCCGCCGCAGCCGTTCCGCTGGGCTCCGGCGGGCGGGGAGAACGGAGAGGGGGCCCCGGGCCCCTTCAACCGCCTGCCGTCGCCGCCGCCTTTGTTCGCAGGGGCCGGCACTGCCGGCCCGTGCCACGGCGGGTACAAAGGGGGCGGCACAAGTTGGCGGCTCGGACCTGAGCCCTTCCTGAGGGGCCACGGCGACGGAGAAACCCCCCCCACCCGGGTCTCCTCAGCCTGCGGCGGGCGGGGGCACCAGACCGTGCGCGGCCGGCAACGTGAGCCGCATGGGAAGCGGCGGTGGCGCCTCGCCCCCAACCCCAGCGTGCTCCACCGGCGGCCCCGGCCCCCTCCCCCGAGCAACTCCTCCTGGGGCAACCCCCCTTTCCCCGGCAGCTCCTCCCGCTCACACTCACTTTCTGGGACGGGTTCCGCTG